>LPNX011120871.1:380268-423864 GCA_001517045.1 Pseudotsuga menziesii | reverse complement strand
ACAACTGTTTCTCATTGATAATAGATAGTTGATCTGTGACCTTTAGCCCAGGGATGTCATAGCTATTGGGATATGAAGCTAAGGCATGGGATCCAAAAGAATTGCAATCAACGTTAATTAAACCCTTAGATGTCCTTGGCTCCAATGACGATAAAAATGAACTTTTTCTCAAATTCAAAAAGGTCACCGCTAAATTAACTTAGTGTTCTATGTACTTCAATTTTCACAAAATTAACTTACTATTGGACTATCATTTTAACCAAAAATGGAATGGAATAAGTCACTCAAAAGCCATGTATATAACAATCCTAATAAATAACACATCATACCATTTCAATCTAAATAACAATGAATCTAAATATTCTTATTCATTCCCCAGCTTGAACATATATAAATATATACAAAGATAACTTTACCAATTAATCAACCAGGAAATAAAGAAGAAGTACAAAAGTAGTTATTCCATTTAATTAAATGGTGTAATGTAAACACTGAAATAATTTCAATAGTTTAATAACTTATTTGTTCAATATGTTTTCATTTTTTCTCATTTCTCCATGCCTTATAGAACTATCTCCATATTACATTGTTTACATTTTTTGAAATGTTATTTAACTATCCCCAAATTAAGCGATAAGGACTAGCTACTACGTAGTATTTGTTAAAATTTGAAGAAAAAAAGTACACAAAAATCTATAAAGTGCAACATATATTTCAAGAGATCATTTTAATTCAATACATATTTAAAAGGGAAGTAAAGGAATTATGGGATTTCATGTTTTAATTTAGGCTTGATATAACACTGTAGAACCATAGCCTTAGCTTTATTTAGTAGGGTTTTGAAAGATTAAATGTGAAATATATTTTTACGTAAGGAGAAGGAATACTTAAAGAAGAAAAGACAAGTCGTGGAATATATTTTTACGTAAAGAGGAATACTTTCTTTTTTTTCAGTCGAAAAAATCATTCCTTGGAATTCAATGAATCAAAGGAACCTTTTACATCTTCAAGATATACAGTTTTGCCACCAGGGACAGTACATCAAATCAGTAAATAAATCATATCCAAACATACATAAGACACAATAGATACAAATAGATACCCACAGTAATTACAGAGTAGCTCAAAGCACTTGGGGATCACTACAATATGATCCCTCTCATAGGAAGGATGTCTGATACAGTCAACTATGTCCCTAGAGAAAATAACAGGAGCCCAGAAATCTGATCCAAGGAGGGAGAGAGACTCTTGTATCCTGTAGTAGCTTGCTCAACAAAACCTGATAGTAACTCAATGAATCAGACGAGATCAACTGTAATAGAATGAGCATATTCTAAAAGAGCTATGATGAGTTAACCCCAATAATCTCGTTCCCAAAAGATTCAGTAAGTAAGAGATGGCCCGACGCCAAGTGCAGTCCCTCCTTTGATAAGATGTATGCCCTCCTGTTATGTTCCCTCTAAACATGACTGAGATCCACCCACATAAAAGAGGACATGAGAATTCTAGTGTTGAAGCACCAGGCCTCAAGATTCACGTGAGGAATACTTAAAAAAGGAAACGACAAGTCGTGAGACTCTCCTCACATATCATTAATGAACACACTACTTACAATAGGGAAATGACAAGTCGTGAGACTCTCCTCTCATATCATTAATGAACACACCGTAAGGTGTTGGTAGATTAAATACGTTTCTTTCTTTAAAGGAGGATAGAGTTAAGCTCAATTTCGTTGGGGAAATAAATTAAATCTAAATAAGTAGGGGTAGGTGGGGTTTTAAGTGATAAGAATGGTACAAATCTATATATATTGAAATTTTTAAATAAAGTTTTTAACAACCAAGTAGATGTGAAAGTATTATCAATGACATCCTTTATTACTCCTTTGTCATTGATGGCTTGTCATAAATGACAACCTTGCTCATCAAAGACATCAACTAAGATCAACTAAGGAACCAAAAAGAGACCAAAATGCACCAAGTAGTCCACCAAAGAGTTGAGGCAAAGAGTTTTGTGGTTGGAGGGTTTTTGAGCTAGGGTGCCCAAGTAAAAACACATGTCACAATAACAAGCTTTGGCAGAGACAAAGGCGACAACAAGCAATTCAGGAGCTTTTGGGGTAGAGTTCCCAAGGGGTTCTATTTGTTGTATTTCGGGTAACATGTTGGATGACGCACCCCCTTTGTATTTGAGATTCCAACCATTTCCCGGACCACCTATTGTAACTTGCTCCCTTCAATAAAGACTTGTTGGGTGCTTGGTTTGGTAAGGCACCCAAGATATTGTGTTGTGGTTTTCTTTCTTTGGTATTTATCTAATAATTTGGCTAAGTAAAGAACACACACATAATAATCTAAGTCCAAATGCAAGCTGGGCAAGGATGTGAGGCACGGTTGACCTAATAGCGGGTGACTCACGATGGAAGGTATGGGCATGACGTGAGTGAAGAGGCGTAGTCCACCGAAGAGTAACCTTGGGTGACCAAGCCTTTAAGATGAAATTCAAGTGATGTTGCATGATCGTCAAAGTTTGGGAAAGCCTATGGCACTGAAGCTTTGGGGTTGTGATATAAGCCCTTTGAGAAATGACATGGAATTTAAGAAGCCACCTATGTTAAAACTCTAGTAATTAATACAACATTAACAAAAAGTGTGCGAACATAAATGCATATAGATATGAAGCTTTGGGGTTGTGATATAAGCCCTTTGAGAAATGACATGGAATTTAAGAAGCCACCAACATTAACAAAAAGTGTGCGAACATAAATGCCTATAGATATGTCACTAAAAATAATCCAATCAACCACATGGATGCAATTTTTTAAAAAGAAATAATATATCTTATCGTGTAAAAATGATATTATTTTAACATGTCTCTCTCTATGTATAATCATGTACAATTGATATTTTTTTAACACCTACAATTAATTGTAGAAAATATTCAAAGTCAAAAGCATGTGATTTCTAATATATTGCTATTTTCCCACGTTGGCTATGAATAATGAGGTTGATTTGGTGAATGATGTGTTAGTTCACTATGAGTCGAGGAAAGGCCTTCCAATGAAAACTCTATAGGCTTAACTTAAAGATTCGCGTAATTAGGAAACCATTCCTTGAATTAAATAAATTAGAGACTCACATAAAAGCACAACTAGAACTCGAATAAGGAGACGACATGTGTGGTATTCATCTATTTATCGTAACAAGAGCGAGGAAGTGGTAGTTGCAATCCCTGTCCGTATAAATTGTTTTCTTGTGATAGTGATAATAAAACAAAATTATGTTAGTTGGGTGTATGATGAAAATCATTTATTTTAAGACTACCACTCGTGCTTACATTTTCAAGTTGTTTATATTGGTTAAAATCTTAGTCACCAACTAACCTAATAAGCTTAGTCACCAACCAACCGACCTAGTGTATATATATTTTTAAAATCAAACTTTGATATGAAAATTGAATAATGTGTGTAGAATTTAAATGTTTAATTTTATTTAGGATAATACAACAAATAGACAATGCCCATTACAATATATAGATATTTCATGTTTACTTAAGAATTTAAAGATGGGACAAAGTATATTTCAAAGACCAAAAATATTAAAATGAATAATTTTCTAGTAACTTGTTAAAGGGGAAATTCTTTTTTATTATACTGTTAATTTTCTAGTAACTTGTTAAAGGGGAAATTCTTTTTTATTATACTTGTTGCAGGCAGGTTATATTGTTATCGCAACAACATTGACTTTATATTAAATAGCATTGACCAAAAATTTATCAAACTTCTCTCAAGTATATTTTGTAAATATAAATTTATATTTTTCAGAATATAACTTAATTATGGTTATTTTTTATGTAGTTCGCTTATAGAATAGGGATTTTTAATTCGTAATTATTATGAACAAGTCATTTCAACTGTATTCACAATTACATTTACTATGCACGTGGATTTGATACGATTTAGTTATTGCATTTCATGAGGAAAGTGGATAACCTACCTCCTGGCAGCATCGAACCTAGATCTAGTAGTATTAGTAGTATCAATCCTGATCTCAAGATTGTATGGATGGTGGCTCCAAGGTAGTCAGTAACCAACATCACCATCTCCTAAATTTAAATGGACCAGAAGCATTTTATTTTAAGGTTTGCTTTGATTATTTTATACCTACTGACTTTTGATATATTTATCGAGAACTTCAGATAGTGCCGAAATATTAAATATATAAGAACATACATAGGTACGAAAATTTTATAATTATAATTTTTTTGTGTTAAAGATTTGCAAATTGGACAAAAAAAGAAATTCCACCCCCACAATATTTTTGTCTTTAAAGAAACACAAGGTAAGCGATCCAGGTGGCTCATATTCAATACATATTCATTAAATACGTGGTACCCATTATCTCCAAGGATTGATTAGCTTCAATACCAAAAATATGATGTAATTTGTATTACTCAATTTAAAATAATATATAATTTTTTTTAAGAACATTATTATATTAAAAGTATATTTAAGTGATTTCACGCTTTTGAGTATCGACATATGCCTAACAACACAATTCCGCACGTATGTGTTGGAACTTGTGTGTTGGAACTTGAATAAGTTGGTGACTATGTGTATAAAGGTAAGGGTTACTTTGACCCATTAATTAACTGTGATTAAAAAAAATAAACATCATGTCTTTAAATCAACATGAAACTTTCAATTACAATGAAATCTATTATGAGTTTAAGGTTGAAAAAATCTTTTAATAAATCTTATATTAATAAATCTTATAATTTAATACTTCGTAGTATACTTTAGTATTCGTTGTATCTAGCTTAGAAATAGCCCCTAAATGTTTACAAGTACTCTTTCCATAGTTCGTCAGTTTATTATTTGTTATGCATTTATTATTTAGTTTGTGAAGACTACATGTTAGTTTGATATTGACAAGAGTGTTATGTCATAAAGATTTTTAACCTTTAAATATCTTGAGATATTTGTTTCTATTATATTTATTAACTTAGCTTTTATGGATTTTTATTGTTTTTATAATATCAAACTTTTTTATATAAAAATTTATTTATTTTCATATTTATATATAGGATATTTGAACTTCTATCTTTATAATTAATACAATTATAATTACTTTTTTAGAATAATATTAATATATTTTCAATGAATAACTATTTATATATTATCAGCGTCAAATTCACTCACATTATGGATTTACATGTTGTTAATATCAAATTCACTCATATTATGGATGTACATGTTACAATTATCAATAACGTTTTCTTTGAAAAAAAATATTTACAAGTTTTTAATAATTAATAATGGTATGTTTTACCATTCATTCAATTTTTTATATTTAAAGAAAGATTTTAATTAATTTATTACATGGATTTATGTATTTTTAATAATTACTAATCTTCTTTTTATTCAATTGTTTCATTTTTTCTCACTTAAAAAACGCTTGTGGAAAAAGTATGCATTATATAAAATTGTAGTTATTTTTGAAAACTAACTTTTCGCAATTGTATATAATTAAATAATTTAAAAGATTCAAATATATAATATGGCTTTGCTACTTACTAGTGACATTGTCATGATTGAAATTAAACAATCAATAATAAGGTCACCCCAACTTTTTCTTGCATTTTACAATTTAGCTATCCCTAAACTAAGCGACAAATACTAACTACTTGGTGGCCATAATACAAAAACTTAGCAAATGAAGAGACCTCCACTAGTTGTCGGGTGATTGTTATTAAGCATATGTCAGAGTTAATATATTTTTCTCACCAGTTACCAGGTGATTGTCTTTAAGCATATAACAAAGCTTAGGTAATCGACACTTACAATTGTTTATTCTTTTCTTCCGTTCTCACTAAACAGTTCCAGATATAGCAACCATTTCTCGTAATATAAAAGTGAACTATCATCAATAAGGTTACACGTAGTTCCTTTCTTGTAATGTAAAAGTAGACCATCCTATTGCATTACTACATTAAGGAAGATATATAACAATTAAAAAATAACTTAAAATATTAATTATTATATGTATAAATAAATAATTTCGTAAATGCACTTTATAATGGTATAATGAGTAATGAAATTATTTATATTTATATTTATATTTTCCTTTCATTTTATTAATCCTTGTAGTAAAACATATAATATCTATTTTATTTGAAATGTACCACATGGTAAAAATATTGACCATATAAACTAGATGATCTTATATATTTTTACGTAAGGAGAAGGAATACTTAAAAAAGGAAATGACAAGTCGTGAGACTCTCCTCACATATCATTAATGAACACACTACTTTTTTTCAGAGGAAAAAATACCAGTCTTTGATATTCATAAGAATCAAAAAGACATCTTTTACAAAATACATGCAAGTAACTGTTCAAATACTGCCCCCACCCATATAAAATAGGATGAGACAGAAAGTCAGCCAAATCAAAAAGTAGTCAACACAAGTCTGATCATTAGCAGACTTTCTCATCATTCCTGGAAGAACCAGGTCGGAAAATATTCGGTAATATTAGAAGTGCCCTGCAAACATACAGTCCATTGGAGCAGCAAATAGCTAGCTGAAAGTCACAAAAATACAGACAATGAACTACTTGAATCCAATCAAACATTCCAATGCTAAAATTAGCATATAATGAGCCAATCAAAAAAGGTGTTATATGGCCATCAAAAAAGAGTAAAGGGACCATCTCCAATGACCATACCATCCAAAGTTCCTGTGAAATAACCTTTACCCAGTTCCAAATTGAGTGCCTTTTTTGATAAACCGTCAGCTAGCATATTGTGCTCCCGGAAAATATGATTGAAGGTCACCGGTGGAAATAGCAGCAACATAGAAAATATCTCATCGCACCAATGTTTCAATGAGGGTATCTCGAGTGCAGAAAGTCTTTTAACCCGGGAGATAATCACCATTGAATCACCGAGAATCAATTGGATAGGTAGTCCCATCAGCAAGCTAACTCTGAGAACAGACCACAGTGCCAGCAGTTCAGCACGGGTGTTGGTGCTGTTCCCACAGCCCACAGAATAACTAAGAAAATGTGTTTCACTGATAAAGATAACAAAACCTGCACCTCCTCTTTGTAGTTGAGCAGCACCATCAAAATAACCAACAGGAAAACTGTGAAAAGGCTTAGGAACGATCTGTCTACAAGTAGTTTTTAATCGGGGCACAGGGTGGATGGCAAGGCAACTATCAATGCTGGATATAATGAGGGAGGCCACAGGTTTAACATTATCAAAGATACATATGTTACGGAGGAGCCATAAGTACCAGAAGACTATGACCGGGGTATATCGAAAGGATGCATGTAGTGCTGTGGTTCTAAACCAATGAGATAGGAAGGACAAGATAGAGCTGTGCGAAGAGAAGGGGAAACCCAAAGAGGTCGAGAAATGCTTGAGGATTTTTAATGAAAATGGACACTGCAAGAACAAATGACCACAGCCCTCAAAACTGCTATTGCAGAAAACACATCTACTAGGCCCAGAGATACCGCGGGATTGGAGGTGATCCCATGTGAGGATTCTGTCCTTAACCAGCAGCCAGGTGAAACATATAATCTTCAAAGGTAATTTCATGGCCCACAGGAGTGAACAAACCCGAGTATGTTCATCAGCAACAATGTCATGGAATATACAATCATAACCCCGAGCCGCGCTGAGAGGACCAATATAATTACCAAATGACCACAGAAGTGAATCATTTTCCTCGCTCAGACTGATTCTATTGTAATTCAGGCCCCTAATATATGTATTCCATAGATTGCTCCAGTCTTCTCCTAAATCCAGCTCTACAGCTGAGAACCATTGTCTAGTCCCCTGATTTTTAGCCTGATCAAGTGTGCTAATCCCATAATCTTCAAGGTATGATCGCAAGTCATCCGGAAGAATGAAGGAACAACCAAGTCCAACAATGGGGTCTGCACCAACTCAAATCTCAGTGCCTTTTCCCACCCACCATATTAATCCTTTCCCAATCCAATGTAAAGTACCCAAGAAGCCTTTCCAAATGTTTGAGATATTCCAATGCCTGAAAGATTTAATCCTGCACCAATTATGTACTGACATATTTTTCATATATTTAGCCTTCAGAATCTGATGCCAGATGCCCCCGTTGTTCATGGCAAACCAGAAGTTTTTCATCCAGAGAGAGATACAGAAAAGTGGGAGATGTTTGATACCCCATCCCCCCTGGGAAGTGGGGCGAGCCAGATATTGCCAATCAATCAAATGGAACTTCTTTTTTTTATCTGAGGACCCCCAGAGGAAAGAGAAGATGAGAGATCTGAGCTTGTTCAAAATGGATGATGGGATAGGATATAGAGCACACCAATAAACCGACAGGCTTGTAAGAACATAATGTACCAAAACTAAACGACCTCCCAGAGATAGAAGCCGATTTGACCAATGGTTGATACGACTCTCGAATTTATTGATGAGCCAAAACCAATCTTTAGTAAGATAGCCGGAGGGCTTCAAATGAAAGCCAAGGTAAGTAAAGCCAAGATTGAGATGAGAGAAGCGGTATGGCAAGATACCCGAGATTCTGCCCAGCAAAGATGCATCTAGATCATAATGAAGGAAACAGGACTTATCCACATTAATTTTCATGCCAGATGCATCACAGAAGGTTTCTAGGATGACCTTAAAAGCAATCCAATCCTCAAAAGAACCCATCCCAAATAGGATCACATCATCTACAAAGAGCAAGTGAGTGAGAGAGAGATGTGATGAAATCTTAATTCCTTTTATAACACCATTACGCTTAGCATCCTCAATCAGAAGGCTAAGTCCCTCAATGACCAATATAAAGAGTAAAGGGGATAAAGGACAACCCTGTCGAATACCCCGGGAAGCGGAGAAGAAGGATGATGGTGAGCCATTGACAAGGACAACAAAATTGGCAGAGGAGATGCATCCCAAAATCCAGTTAACACCCACCAGAGGGATTCCAATCTGTATAAGAATCAGCCTGATGAATGTCCAGTTCACCCTATCAAAAGCCTTAGTCAAGTCCAATTTAAGGATAAGGGCAGACTTCTTCTTCAATTTAACAGAATGTAGAACTTCTTGAGTGATGGCAACTGGCTCGTGAATCAGCCGGTTCTTGAGAAAGCCAAATTGCTGAGGAGAGATAGAGGAGTCCAAGAAGGGCTTAAGCCTTGATGCAGCCACTTTTGCTATCAATTTGTAACATAGATTGCAGAGGGAGATGGGCTGAAAATCTCCAAAACACGAAGGATTATCAACTTTTGGTATGAGTGCTATAAATGTAGAGTTTAGTGCAGGAGCAACTTTTCCCAAGATACGAGAAGCTTCCACCAAATTCACCAGGGAGGGACCCAAAATCTCAAAGAAATGTAAATAAAACTCCACCGTCCAACCATCTGGTCTAGGAGCTTTATCCTTTTTGAAAGACTTCAATGCCCCCTCAATTTCAGATAGGGTAACAGGACAGGTAAAAGTAGTTCGATCTTCCACAGATAGATAAGAGGGGAAGAGACGAATGACTTTCAGCTGAGCTGTGAGAGTGGTAAGACCATCATCAGCAAATATATCTTTAAAATGGCGAACCCCCAGATCTTTTATGCCTTGATCATCAGAAATCCAGTTACCAAAATCATCCTTTAAGCACCAAATATCATTTTGATTTTTCCTAGCTGTGGCAACAGCATGGAAAAATTTGGTATTTGCATCACCCACACTAGCCCAGGTTACACGGCTTTGTAGTCTAGCAGAGTTCAGTTCATGTGTTAATAGCTTGTGATAATCTGCTTTAAGGTCATTTAACCTGTACTGAAGATCCCGTGGCAGAATGGCAGATCGAGTAGTGGAGAGAATGTCATTTATCTGCTCTACCAAAAGCACATATTTTTCCCTCATTCTCATAGTCTCCTCCCTGGTCCAAACTCGAACCTTTTCCTTCATGTGGCGCAACTGAGATGAGAAATCTGTCATATAGTCCAAGGAGGGCTCCAGCAAAGAAGTGGACCAAGTATCACGAATCAGGTTATCAAAGTGCTCATTTCCCAACCAAGAATGGTTGAATTTAAAAGGATAATGGCATGGACCCTGATTTTCATCCCATTCTAGTAAAATGGGGAAATGGTCTGATATGCCACATCTATGTGCCCACACCCGATGACGTGGCAAACAGGAAACGAGATGATCAGATAGAAAGAACCGGTCCAGTCTTTTAGAGATGCCCTCCACCCCAGCCCTACCATTTCTCCAAGTAGGGCCAGCATAAGGTGGTGCAATATCCACAAGATGATGATCAGAGAACAAAGAGGAGAGGAAAGGGCCCAGAGGGTCAGGTAAGGCTTTAGGGCCCCAGATCTCGGAGTTACACAAAGTAAAGTTCAGGTCTCCAGCAAGTATGAGGTTTGGAAGCGAGAGTAATCCTCCCGAAGCAACAGCGTTCCAAAAAGTATCCCGCTGAAGGTAAGGACCATAAACATTAAGAATGGAGACAGGTAAAGGATTCCCCCTCATCGAAACATTAAGTAGGATTCCCACCAGGATATGGAAAGCTTTGCATTTAAGAACCCGGGGGTTCCATCCAGCGAGTAAGCCACCCGAGAGTCCTGCAGAGTCCAGCGCACAAAATTCCCACCCAGGACACAGTTTGGAGAATGCAAAGAGAGCCAGGTACATGCTAGTCATAGTTTCCTGTAATAGCACCATATCCAGAGAAAGAGAAACCAACAACTGGCGAAGGCTTTTCTGCTTGGGTGAGCCTCCCAACCCCCTGACATTTAGAGACAGGATTCTCATAAGTTATCCGAAGGAGATGGGGTCAATGCTCTAAGAACCCCTTGGTTTGTGGACCCCGACTTTCGAGCCACATTCTTAAGGCGAGAGGAGAATGGTGTGTGAGGAGCAGGAGCAAGTGACTCAGGTAAGATCAACGGTGGTTTTTTCTTCTTTCTCCTAATGGTGACATTCTCAAAACGGATAGAGTCTAGAGGCAGCACCGAAGGCGTCCGAGGAGTCTTGTCAGAGAAAATGTTCAAAGATTTGTGGAGTGATGGATCAGAAAATGTGGGGGCTTCAGTCGGACTGTGTGGAGGAGAGGCTGACAGAGTACCAGAAAGAGTAAGCGGAGGGAAGTCCGACGGCGAAAATAAGGGTCGGATAGGAGCAGCATTATGACCGAGTGGGGATGCTGGGGAGACTTCTAAAGGGGAAACTACACTGCATGGCTCAACAACACGGGTATATTCATCCCCAAAATCCTGCACATAGATAGGTGACGGGTTAAAACCGCAAGTGTCCATCGGACAGGATGGCGAGGTGTCAGGCAAAGGGGACGTCGACAAGGGAACAAAGTGAGAAGATTCCTTTACCACAAGATCCGCCACCTTTTCGACAGGAGGAGAGCGAGGAGGAAGAGTGGTATCCGAAGGCACCTCAAGGTGAGTAAATAAAGATAAAGAGGCTCCAGCAACCTCGGGAGCGAAAGAAGCTCCAGCAACCACATGGGTGACCTCCACAGGAGGGATAGAGTGACTCGTGGAGGGAAAGTCAGTGGCAGGCAACAACACAGGAGAGGATCTCTGAGCGAAAGAGTCACAATAGGCGATCTCAAAAGCATAAGCATCATCAAACATAGCACAAGCATTATTCAAGTTATCAACTGATGACAGAGGGATAACCGATGGTTGTCTTACCCGATGTGGCCCCTGCGCAGAGTATGGAGGCGACCGAGCAACAAGTGGTGAAGGTGTGCCAATCGAGCTAGAAGATCTACGAAGCGATGGGCAGAAACGCCTCAAGTGCCCAATCTCCCGACAGCAACTACACCGAAACGGAACACCCTGGTAATCAATATGCTGGGAAATAATTCTCCCATCGCACAGAATATCAATGTCAGCTGGTAGCCCAAGAGAGGTATCTAATTCCACCAGTATCTTAGCAATCCGCTTATCGAAGACATTCATAAAATCTTCATCTACCGCAATGAAACGTCCAATCATATCACCAATGCCTTGCAGAATCGAGCGGTTCCAAAGAGGAAATGGCAAACCTGGTAGAAGAGTCCAAAGATGTCTCTTCCGAACCCTCTCCCTGGCCGGATCGAAATTAACATGCCACCTTTCAAGAACTAATGAACCCTTACCTACCCTCCACGGCCGGTTCAGAACAGATGACGCATGCCCATCTTCCAAAAATACAAATACAATCCACCCTCTGACCAGTAGACTAATAGTAGGGACGTATTGAATGAGAGGCTTCCACTTCTCAGTGGCCCACTCGACCCATTGCTTCTTGTCCAGAGATACGTATTCGAGTCTCCCGACGAGGGCCCTGGAACACAGAGCTTCAATCCTATCAATATAAATGTCTTTTCCCACCACAAAATTCAGTCTTTCGTCCCTCGCTTTTAGAGATTTCTGCTTTCTTTGCCTTCTAAATCTTCCAACATGACCGCCATCTGCCATGCTAACAGCCTAAAACATATACCTCCCGGAACAAGTAATACCCCAGACGACCAACCACCACCAATGTAGTAACTGCCCACCTGAACGGTAGCTGAGATACAGTGGAAAGAATGACCCGGAAAGGTACCCACCCCAAGTGGTAAGAGTCACGACAGAGTTCTAGTGCCCAAAACCCCCCCAGAAAGACAGAGGGCAGACCCTAAGCACCATAGAAATAAAAAATACGTTGTGGTGACCCCAGAACTCACCGAGCGAGATTCCACAGTCGCCCAAAACCCATACCACCCTCAAAATAACCCAGAAATAGACAGCCACGTGAAAAATAGAACACGAGACCCGCAAAAATGTACCCGACAGAATCAAAAGGCAGTCATAAGCTGCAAAGTCACAGAGCGGGCGAAGATGACCTCGAAAATAAAATCAAGCCATCCGACACAGATAGAGACAGTTCAAGTAGGGTCAACCCAACAGAAGCCCGCAGGAGTTTCTAGTGACTAGGGAGAGATAAACAGCACATACTTTGTAATAATCAGCACAAAAGCGTAGAAAATACAGAAAGTCAACCACAGAGTGCAGAAACCCAGGTGACAAAACCCACAGCATACGCCGAAAACAAAATTTACTTCCCACTTGTTTATGCTGGTTGGTACTAGTCCTCAGCTATGAGGAGGGACTCCAGCCAATGATGTATGCCATAGGTCTCCAACCAACAGATAAAAACCAAGAAAAGTAGCCAATATGTGATGTGCACCACGCCGGATACAACCAGTAACTGGGTCGAAGGAGGGACACGACAACCAAGTAGAAGAAGAAAACAAAACCCACAAGATACAAAACAGTCTGGAGAGGATGCAGTGCAGCAGAAAGGACAAAAGGAAACCCACAAAATGTAATGGCCACCCCAATTAATCCGCTGAATTGATAAGCCGTGAGCGTCCACCCTCAACACTGCTCATCGCAGTCTACCGCGCTTCGTCTGCTGAAAGCCTGCAGAAACCCTCCATGAAACCCTCTCATCCTCAATACACTGCTCCCTTGGGCTTGTGACCTCAGCTTTAAAACTTTAATATACCTTCAATCAAATGAACACACTACTTACAAAAGGAGAATGACAAGTCACGAGACTCTCCTATCATTAATGAACACACCATAAGGTGTTGGTAGATTAAATACATTTCATTCTTTAAAGGAGGATAGAGTTAAGCTCAATTTCGTTGGGGAAATAAATTAAATCTAAATAAGTAGGGCTAGGTGGGGTTTTAAGTGATAAGAATGGTACAAATCTATATATATATTGAATTTTTTAAATATTTAAATAAAGCTTTTAACAACCAAGTAGATGTGAAAGTATTATCAAAGACTATAATATTGTGTAAATATAAGAATTTCAAAATAAAAAGAGTAAGTGCAACAATTGGCTCATTAAAGATATATTAGATTGGATCATATAGGTATCACAATGGATGTATACTTGCACAAAATAAGTTTAAGGAATAAGATAGGTGGATTAGTTGGTTAACCAACTAATTGGAAAAAAAATGGACCTTAGGATCAACAAGGTTAATGGAGAAATAAAAAAAATAAAAGAGTGAGAAAACAATTTTCAACCAACTTTAATGAGGCAATTTATCAATAGTCGCACCAATAAACAATTTAAGGGAGAATTGTTAAGATGGATGGAGTCACATTTGGGAATGATAACTCATGCAAGGAGAAGGCAAGGAAGAATGAATGACACAATTTGAGTAAGTTGAAGTCATTAATGACAAGGGTAGGCAGACACATATATAAACCTCAATGGTTTTTCTCCTATGCAACAAGGGAATTTCTTAGAAGTGTAGAAATCATAGAGTCCTCGTTACCGCAACGTGGATTATTAAATATGCTACTTGTTGTTCATGAGCAAATGTAGGAGGATAAGGAAGTTTGGATAATGCAAGGACAAGGTGGATAATGGATTGAATCTCGTTAGAGAAAAACTGCACCAAGTTTATGTGGTCCTCTAAAATGTGGAAATTAAGATGGAAATCATGGGAAAGATAGAAAAGAACATGTCCCCACAATTGAGTGGAGGCTTTCATAGACTAAGGCAAGGCCGCCATAAGACCAGTTAATTACAAATAATAAGATGAAGAAGATGGTGATGGACTATATTTAAATAATTCAAACATTTGAAAAAATAAAGGTGTCTTTACCAATATTAGAGCTTATTTTCTTGGTGATGATGAAATATTTGAAGGCTAAAACCATGCATCATCATAAGTTTAAGTGGCGATCAAAGCATGTTCCTCGTACCATCAAATCTCTTGTTCATCCAAGTTTAGATAAACACATTAGTGTTTCTCTATGCAAACCAATCAAACTTATGATTTTATTTTATAATATGTATGTGGTGGGAATATGCATTTATGTGCTTTGTAATTATGCAATATGAAGGAAGTATATGTACAGGGCCTCGTGTAGGACGAGTGGTTGGGGCGTTCGGTTGGGGCCGTACCTACTCAAGATCAAACCCCATGACCAAATTTATAGTATAAATGTTTTGGGTGCCTCGTGTAAGACGGGTGGTTGGGGCGGTCAGCTAGGGTTGTCCCCACCGAAGATCAAACCCATGAACAAATACCTGTCCCCGCTGGAGATCAAACCCATGACCAAATGTACATGACACGCCTATTGCATCAAGTTTTCAATAATTAAAAAAAAATATATAAAAACAATTAAAAAACTCATATATCTTTATGCTTTTTATATGAATACAAAATATAATTTAAAAATAATTTGAGGTACTTTTAAAGTAAAGTAGGATTCTATATTAAACTTTATATCTTTGCAATAATATATTTACTTGTTATGAACTAATTATATATGTTGTTGTATTTTTAATTCGAATCAAAGGTAAACCTTAAACAAATGTAATGAATGAATATTTGACCATAAAAAATTTTAATTATAACATTTTGTTGTGAAGCTACAAATTAACTAATAATAATACATCCGAAATAAATAAACAAATGACTTTAAAAACCAAATAAAACCAAAACCATATAAATATTAAATTAGAAACAATATGCAGAGACAACTACATAAAAATATTACTAACAATGATAAACCATTCACCACATAAACGCAACTATGAATTTTTAATAACATAAATCATTCACCACATAAATGCAACTGAGTTTTTAATAACATAAAATAATTACGCCGAAGGTGTTTCACAATGGAGACACAATCTTAAAAGATTCCTCGTCTCCCTGTTAAATAGCGTTTCGACACTTCTCTTGTCAACTTGGCGAATGGTGAATGGACAGGTGTTTTGCTATTGGTTTCGATGCTTGCCTCCATCCCGTGTGTCCTTTTGCTGCTTGCTTGAGGGTTCGTCCGTATATAACCTATAGATATCCCTAACATAAAACAGGAACAAAGGAACATACAACTATGAAATGATTTATCATTCAAATCTGCATTTTGATGCTGTGATTTTATTAATTACACCGAAGGCATTTCACAGTGGAGACACAGTCTCAAAAGATTCCTCGTCTCCCTATCAAATAGCGTTTTGACACTTGTCTTGTCAGCTTGGCGAATCGTGAATGGACAGGTGTTTTGTTATAGGTTTCGATGCCTACCTTCGTCCTGTGCGTCCTTCTGTTGCTTGCTTGAGGGTCCATATGTATATAACCCGCATATATCCCTGACATAAAATAGGAACAGAGGAACATACAACTATGAAACGATTTATCATTCAAATCTGCATTTTGATGCTGTGATTTTTATAGTACATTATTTCGATACAATGAACCGAAACTGCCATACCTGGTGTCTTTCAAAAGCTCTAAACATTGCGAACTGAAGGAACCATCCATATCAAACTCGGAACAACTATATTAGGCTATACAAGCTCAATGCCAGCTGGATTCGAACCATTCTGAACCCACCAGCTCGAAGAATGTTGTTTCAGAATAACAAAAGTTCATATATAACAGAAAAAATAACAGCATTATACTTTAGACAATGTCAGTCCTAATTTAGTGGTTGATATTGGCTCCACCGACATTCCCTAGGCAATTAAGTGATGGTACAGATCATCTTCATTGGGTTGATCACACATCACACAAACTTGCAATTTTCACAGCCGAGATCATAGCGTGGCGTCCCTAGCAAGTTTTGGGAATATCTGGCACTTGGGGTATTTGCTAGAATCGTAAAATATTGGTTGATTTTGGTTTGGGGATCACAAAAGATATTGCTAACAGAGAATTAGATGCACATGTAAGCGAAGGGAGGGAGATCTGAACATGAGGATATGCCATTGAAACACCCACAAACTAAGGACAACTCACACCTATAAC
Organism: Pseudotsuga menziesii; assembly: GCA_001517045.1. Classification (NCBI taxonomy): domain Eukaryota; kingdom Viridiplantae; phylum Streptophyta; class Pinopsida; order Pinales; family Pinaceae; genus Pseudotsuga; species Pseudotsuga menziesii. Next base: position 407,040 of record LPNX011120871.1, on the reverse strand, counting down.
ACCAGAATAAGGGAAGATTCTATCACATCGACCCAAGGAATGCAACTTCTAGATCCACAAAGCTCGAGTAATGACCCCCCACACCATCTATGTTTCATAATTGTAAGGTCTTTCATTAATATTATTGTATGAAAAGCAATAGGAGAGATCCATAAGAGTATTGTCACGGAACCAATACTCTCATGAGAAAACTGCAAATCGCCTCAAACAAAGCATATTCATGGTGTGCTAAGCTCTACAAAATGACGGAATAGCAATGCGGGCAAAGAATGCAACAATTTCTCTCTTATTGTCATCGGAATTTGCTTTCTTCTCGTTGAAACAGAAATGCTTCAAGGATGCTTAATAGCTTAGGAAAATTAATTCACTCCTTGGAATTTTTGTCATTATTAATTCACTCCTTGAAAATGTTGTCATTAGTTTATGTTTATGGGATGTATTGTGGAAAACCAGATTTTCGCCTTTTCTCTTTTTGTTTTGTCGGCTTCCAACTTTTTTGATTTCCGTCTACCGGCTCTTCGACTTCCAATTTTTTACTTTGGAATGCAGAAATCTACGAAGCGACATGCTCACCTGCCACTTTTCCGATTTTTGACTTCCAATCTTTCAACTTCGACTTCTGACCTTAGAACGCGGAAATCCATGGAACAACCATTTCCTTATTCTGTTTTCCGATTCCTAACTTCCGACTTCCCGATTTCTGCTTACCGACTTCCATAATTGGAAATCCAACTTTCCTTGGAACTTTCAGCTAGATTTCCGCTTTCCAACTTCTGACCTCCCAACTTCCGCTTTTCGACTTCGGGAATCGGAAATCCAAAGAAACAAGTAGTTGTTCCATGGATTTTCAGAAGTCAAAAATCGGAAAGATAGCCAAAAGTTCTAAGGAAAGTTGAATTTTCGATTCCCAAAACCGAAAAACGGAAGTCGGGAGGTTGGAAGTCAGAAAGCGGGAATATAGCTTAAAGTTATAAGGAAAGTTGGATTTCTGATTTCGGAAGCCAGAAAGCGGAAGTTGGAAAGTCGAAAGTCAGAAATTGGAAAACTGAAGAAGCAAATGATCGTTCCATGGATTTCCACATTCCAAGGTCGGAAGGCGGAAGTCGTTAGGTCAAAATTAAAAAATCGGAAAAGTGATAGGTGAGCATGTCGCTTCGTGGATTTCGACATTTTAAAGTCGGAAATCGGAAGCCGGAGAGCCGAAATACGAAAATCGAAAAAGTCAGAAGTCGAAAGTCGACACTTCTTCACTTTTTTGATTCCACACTATGCTCTTCTGCACCGGATCTCAGATATCATAAATCTTAACTTTCTCTTTAGCTTTTCCTTGTGTTGCCGCTTTCCGACTTCCAGACTTCACTTCTCCTGCATCGTCGATCTACTGTGGAGTGGATATTTCCCATTGATCTGTGTTTTAATGGGACTTGGGTTGCATATCGAATGTCGAAAATGGGACTTGGGGTGCATATCGTAGATGTAATATGAATTTTGCAACCTCAGATGCTTGTGGCCCAATTATTTCTACCACTTCCTTTTCCAACAAATCAAGAGATAAATTTACCAAAAAAAAAAATCTAATTATTATCAAACTGCTCAACAAGAAGATCATAGAAGAAATTAAAGTAATCAAGGAGATTATAAAAGAAATTCAAATAATCTCAACGCACCAATGGAGACTCAATCCATTCATTATAAAAGAATGAAGCTGAAAGATGAAACATGATTTTCACAACACCTGCATGTGACAAAAGTATTATTAAAATCTAATCTCTAGTCTTCCAAGGTAAGTCAAAAAAGTTCAGTTGCGGAAAGACTCAATATTTTTACCCCCTCGACGTTCCTTTGCACCGAAAAGCAAAACAAAAATTTTACTTCTATAAGGTAAAAGAACTTTACTTCCATCATAAAACTTTTCCATATTTGCATATTGTTTTATCAATAATTTATTAAATCATTCCCTAAACAAATGTGTAGTTAGCTTCACAAGCAATACGAATTCAATGTGTACAAGAGAATGTAACTAGATGGCTCTGAATGATTTTTTGACAACATAAAATTCCTTTTTAAAACAAAATAAAATGGTTTATTTGTATATTGTTTTATTATATATTATTTAATTAATTTTTATTTATACTTTTAAAAGGAATAATTTAATAATGTTTGATGTGTATTGGCTCGGAAAAGAGTGATACGAGATTTTGAAAATTAGCTCCAAGAACATTTCGCTCCAAGCCATTTTCTGACCTCGATCTAGTTTTGGTTCTTGTGGAGTCTGGATTTCTTCCAGATTGACCTGATCGGATTGTTTCGTGTTGGGTGGTTATTTTGTTACCTGAAGCTTTTATCTGACAGGATGTTCAGTGGACTTAAGGTTTCCAAGAAATTCATTCCTGGTTAGATTTGATTCTCTTTGTGGTCGATTTCGAGCTGTTCTGGATTTCTTGTCACGATTTGAATCAATCTGTCTGCTTGCCTGCTTGTTGGTTGGTTGTGGAGAAACGCCTCACGTTTGAGAGATTGGTGGTTTGAATTCAACGAAGCTGCTCTTGGCTCATTGGAGTCTTCCTTCTTGAACCTCAACGTTTGTATTTTGTTGTGTCTTTAATTTGATTTTGTTGAACTTTGTTTTGAATCTCTGGCATGGAGTCTTTTCGATCCAGTAGACTTGTTTTTACTGATTTCTTGGAGTCTGTGTGGGGTTTTGGAGATCATATCTCGAAAAGGACTCTAGTAGTGATCCTCCCCCTCCCCTTCCTCCGGAATTGATTGCTTTCAAAATATTTCTTGCCTCCACTAGAAAGAGGAAGGGCAACTCTTTAGTGCAGCAATTTGTGAAGAAAGTCGATATAACAATTGTTGAATTGCCGGCTGAGAGACCTTGTCGTACGAATTTGAATCTCTCTGAACGTGGATTAATTGGTTAATTCACGGGTCTCTGGCCTTCTCCAAAGGCTATCGATGCCTGGGTTCAACATAATTGGAGACCTCTGGTCTCGGAAGGAATTCACAGCCACTTGATCGGCAGGGGTTTTTTTTGTTTTTGTCTTTGAGTCTGTTGTAGACAGAGATCTTATTTTTTGAAATGGCCCCTATTTTATGGGTCCTCAAGGACTTTAATTCAATAAATGGACCCATGATTTCGATCCCACACAGGATGTTCCTTTTGCTACTCTGGTTTGGGTTCAACTTCCTCATCTGCCACTCCATTGTTGGAACTCTGAATCCTTGGAAACCATCAGAAACAAACTAGGAAAATACATTGATAGGGCAAAAAGTAAAGATCAATACTCATGTGCAAGAATTTTTGTAGAAGTTGATTTAGAGAAAGGATTTCTTGAAGCGATCAATTTAACTGTGGCAGATTGGTCTCATATCCAGGAACTTGATTATGAGCAACTTCCTTTTAAATGTCGCCACTGTCACGGTTATGGGCATTTTGCTAGGAATTGTAAGAAGAAAGCTGAAGACACCCCTATACTTGAGAAAGTTGAGCAATGGACTCTTATTCAGAAAGCAGGTCCTTCTAAGCAAGGGAACAATTTGAAAGGGATAGAACCAAAAGGGAACAGATCCAATACTGAAGTGAAGAAGAACTTTTCAAAAAAAGATACAGGAAATTCAGCATCCATTAATCCGTTTGTTGTCTTGGGCCCGTTGGAAGGTCAGATTCATCCTCCTGAAGGAGGTGAGATACTTCCTTCTGAAGTGTTGTATAGCAAAATTGAAGAAGTTGTTGGGAATATAGAGATCCCTGCTAGTCAACCTTCTGGTGTTCCAATTCTGCAGAAAACTCACAACTCTCCTTCAAGGTTACCTTCTTCTCCTTCCTATGCTGAAATCCTTAAGGAAAAAGTGGTAGACTCCTCTGGCTCATCTAATGATGACTCATTTGAACATTCTTCAAAAAAGAGTAGGAGAAAATCTCGTAAAGAGGTCAAAGAAGAAGAAGCGGAGAGCTTGAAAATGCAAGGTTCTCAAGCTACCATTGAGATGACTTTGGGCAGAAGCAAGAGGAATAAGCCTAATAAGGGTGGGGTAACCCCATCTGGTATACATAAATAATGTAGCCCACTTCATGGAATTGTAGGGGATTGGGGAATCCCAAAAAATCAGAAGATGTCAAAGATCTTTTGAGAACGGAACCTACAGAAATTCTTTTATTGTAAGAAACAAAAAATGATAAGGAATCGTTACTAATCTTAAGCAAGACCAAGTGGAATTTGAGCAATGGTATTGTTGTCAGCGCTTGTGGCACCTGCGGGGGTCTTGCTACCATTTGGTTGACAAACAAATTCGCCCTGCTGTCTTCTTTTTCTTCTCAACATTGGATTTTTTCAGAGTTACAATGTTCTATTAGTAAGATTACAATTGCTCTTTTTGACATGTATGTTCCTGTAAACCACGTCGAGAAGAAGGAGTGTTGGCTCTCCCTTTCTAATTTCCTAGATATAAATTCCCTTAGTAACATAATTGTGGCAGGGGATTTAAATATCACCCTTGACCCCAGTGAAAAAAAAGGGAGGCGTGATGGGTAAAGATCCCTTGTTGGATTTTGTTGAGTCCATTATGCATTTGTGGGATCTCCTTGATTACAAGCCTACGAGAGGCCGGTTTACATGGTCTAATAACAGGGTTGGCTCAGACAGTATCTTATCCCGTTTAGATCGATTTCTGGTGCAAAGTACTTTGCTTGACAAGATTTCTATTATTTCTTCTAAAATTCTTCCAAAGACTTCCTCTGACCATCATCCCCATATCCTTGCTTCTGAAAGACGAAGAAGATTACAGACCAACTCCGTTCCGTTTCAGTCCATTATGGATTGAGCGAGATGGATCTGGATATAGTAAATAAAGTATGATCTTAGTTCGTGGATGGCTCTCCAAATTTTGTTTGGGAGAAAAAAATTAAAAAGAAAAAAATTTGCTTTGAAAGCATGGATAAAAAATCCTCTCTCCACTCCAACAAGCAGCTAAAAAGAAAGCATTAAAGAACTAGCAGATATTCAATTCAATTTGGAGAACATTGATATTTCTCATTCGCTTTTATTAAAGGAGAAGCTTGCTCAAATCAAGTCGTATTAGTCCTTTCGACATGAAGAGGGAACCTTGCGGCTTAAATCGAGAAGTCTTTGGTTAATTGTTGGTGACAAAAACACAGGCTATTTTCATAGAGAATGCCGGTTAAGAACTTCATGTGATCACATTTCAGAAATTCTTTCTAGAGATGGAGTAGCAATTAAAGGTCAAATGGATCTTTTACAAGCTGCTAACTTTCATTTTCACCAGCTCTATACCGAGGGTGGCGTTCCAGGCAATGCAGTCAAACTTGACTTCTTATCTTACATTCCTTCAATAGTTTCTGCAGAGATTAATTCAGGTCTAACGAAACCTTTTATAGAACAAGATGTAGTGGAGGTAATCTGGGGTATGGAACTAGATAAAGCACCAGGGCCAGATGATTTTTCAATCCACTTCTATAGAATTTGTTGGCCAGTTATAAAATATGATTTGCTCTATATGATCTGCTCCTTTCTCGGGAAACCTAAAGTCGGTGGCTGGACCAATTCTACTTTCTTAGCCTTAATCCCCAAGGAAATTAATCCTACATCCTTTGAAAGTTTTCGACCTATTTCTCTTTGCAATGCCTCTTATAAAATCCTGGCTAAACTTTTAGCTAATAGACTAAAGCCTTTGCTAGGTTCTTTAATCTCTCCTCAGTAAGGGGGTTTTGTCAAAGGGCGGCATTTAATAGACAATGTGTTCCAAGTTCAGGAGGCCATCCATTCCAGCTATCAAAGGAAAGAGAAAGGTATGATCATTAAACTAGATATGAAAAATGCTTTTGATCGAGTTAACCTCTCCTTTTTGTATCAAGTTCTACTCACTTTTGGTTTCAGTGTGGAGTTTGTAAGCTTGATAAAAGCATGTACAGATAGACATTGGATAGCTCCCCTTATCAACGGCAGACTTGCAGAATTTTTTCAAGCATCTAGAGGATTGCATCAAGGGTGTCCTTTGTCACCCTCCCTTTACATTCTGATGGCAAAAGCTTTAAGCAGAAAGTTGTCTGCTGAAATGATTGTCGGTATAATTCTTGGAATCAGGGCTGGTAGAGGGGTGAAGCCCATTAATCATGCGTTATTTGCTGATGATTCTCTTCTTCTCGGTGGGGCTTCGTTAAATATTGCTCGTGCCTTTAATGGTATTCTTCATCAATTCTGTTCTATTTCTTGGGGCCTGATCAACAGGGAAAAAAGTGCGGTTTGCGGGTGGAATGTGAATCCTATAAAAATCCATCAAATTTCTAATACTTTGGGCTTTCCTGGCTTTGTTCATTGGGTAAATATCAAATATCTGGGTCTCCCTTTGACCTTGGGTGCTAGTTCACCTTCGCTTTGGCTCAATGTTTTGAGCAAATTAAAAGCCAAAATTGTCTCTTTGGGTTGACATTGGTTGACAAAAGCAGGTAAACTGGTTTTGATAAAATCAGTTCTTTCTTCCCTCCCCATTTTTCAGTCCTCATTGCTTCTAGCTCCCAAGTATATTTCGACTCAGATAGCTAAGATTCTTAGGGATTTTCTTTGGAGCGGGGTAAAAGGCAATCAAAATAAAATCCACTTGGTCAAGTGGGAGACTATTAAAAGACTGATAAGTGAAGGCGGATTACAAATAAGAGACCCAGAATTAGCTAATCTTGCCTTCGGTGGCAAGCTTGTCTAGCGGATTTTTGCTGATAAGAATCATCCGGTCAGCAAGCTCTTTTCGCTGAAATATCTTAAAGGTGGATACATGAGAAATTTAAAATCAGAAAAGCTTCCTACAGGCACTACTATTTGGAATTTGTGCAGGAAAAGTCTAAATCTAATTCAAGAACATTTATATACAATTCCAGGTAATGGGAAAGGAATTTTTTTGTGGGAAGATTGGATCCTTAGGAATCCTCCTCTTTCCTCCATAAACTCGATTTCTAAGATCAAATTGTGGTTGTCTAATAAAGGTCTCCTTCAATTAGCAGACATTTGCTTATGGGATGAGGTGGGGAATTGGATTGGCTGGAATTTCCTGGAAATACCAGAACGATTGATTTCAGAACAAGCAACTTTGACAAAAGCATTGTTCGAGTTGGCTCCAGTTCACCATTCTTTGAAAGACAAATGGGGTTGGGGTTCCACTGGTGTTTATTCTGTGGGACTTGGATTTGCAGAAATTCAATCTTCTCATGTTTCTTTGCTAAAACCGACAATGTGGAATTCGATTTGGTCATTATATGGACTGCCAAAAGTTAATTTTTTTTCATGGCTCCTCATGCATCGAAAGGTACTAATAGGTGAGAATCTGAACAAGCGTGGCTTCCTCGGACCTTTTCGCTGTTGCTTATGCAAAGCTGCTCTAGAAACTTTAGACCACTTATTCGTGGAATGTCTTTTTACTCAATCGGTCTGGCGTTTGGCTCTTTCTGATCTTAATATTGTTGTTCCATTAGGTATGATGGTTCCGGATGTGTTTACTACATGGTTGGATCGAATTCCTATTCCCAATTGAAATTACAAAGATTTGATCGCCTAGCACATCATTCCTAAATGTGTTTGGTGGGCAGTCTGGATAGCAAGGGATGACTTGTTGTTCAATGATAGAACGTGGACCCCTATGGACGTAGCTTACAAAGCTAAATTGCAAATTCTTGAAACTGTTAAGCAGCGAATTCCCTCTATTCCTCCAGCAATGTCAGAATGGTTGGGTTGCAATTTGAGTTTGAAATCTAGTGTTTAAAAAAAAAAATTCCCAAACCAACGGTGCCTCCTCCTTGGCGTTTGAGACTATTAATAGATATATTTTCTCTTTGGTGGAAGAGTAAGGGAGTCTTTACAATTTTCTTTGACGGAGCATCTAAAGGGAACCCTGGAGTTGCGGGTGCTGGTGGCTTAATCTTCTCTCCGGACAGCAAGAAATTTTTTAGCTTTTGTTGGAGCTTAGGAATTTGTTCTAACAACCAGGCAGAGTGTTACAGCCTACTCATGGCTTGCCAAATTGCCAAGTAGATTGGTATCAAGGAAATTCAAATTTTGGGGGATTCAGAGATTCTGATAAAGTTGTTAAATTCTAACTGACAGTTCAATAAACCTTCATTGGATAAAATCTTGCAGAGAATTCGAATTTTTTTGAAAGATTTTGAGAAAGTCTCTTCTTTTCACATTTTAAGAGAGTTGAATAAGCAAACGGACTTTATGGCAAATAAAGATTGTCTTTTGCGTCTTGGAAGCTTTAGTTCTAATGGAGATACTTGTACTATGCAGCCGCTACCGTAACAGTTATATGTGTGAGAGCTATACTGAAGACTCTTCTTTCTAAATTTTGTAAAGCTGAAAATCTTTCCTGGCTTTTGTTTTTAAATTATTGGTCCTTTAGAAATTATCTTCTGACCTTATTGTAAATGGTTGATCTAGCTATTGCTTCGTCATTTCAGAAATTCTTTATTTAAAAATAAAAATAAAAAAATATAACCGTTTGAGTTAAAAAAAATAAAATTTAAACAGATTAATGATTAAATATATAAAAAATTTACTTTTATAAAATAAAAGAACTTTACTTCCATCATAAAACTTTTCCATATTTGTATATATTATTTTATCAATAATATATTAAATCATTCCCCTAAACAAACGTGTAGTTAGCTTCATGAGCAATACGAATTCAACGTGTATCAGACAATGTAACTAGATGGCTATGATTGATTTTTTGACAACACAAAATTCCTTTTTAAAACAAAATAAAATGGTTTGTTTGTATATTGTTTTATTATATATTATTTAATTAATTTTTATTAAAACAAAATAAAATGGTTTGTTTGTATATTGTTTTATTATATATTATTTAATTAATTTTTATTTTATTTTTAATAGAAATAATTTAATTTTATAATAATTTAAATAGATTAATGATTATATATATATAGTGTCTCTTTCAAGTTTAAGATAGAGTAGAGTATGTTTTACTAATTTAAAGATTTTATACATTAATTTGGTATTTAATTAGATTATAATTATAAAAATTAAATAATAATAATAATTTAAATTCAATAATTACTTTTTATTATAAAAAATAATATTTTTCTTCTTTTTATTTTAAATAATGAAAGTTTTAAATTAAATACTTTGCATTATAATTATAAATTTTTTTCTTATAATTATCTATAAATGTATATATATAATATTTTTTAATAATAATCATAAATAAAACTTTAAATCAAACCATTTAAGTTTTTTATAAGTTTTAAAATTTAGTAGAAAACAATATATTAATGTTATAAACATTATTAATCATCATCATAATTACATATATTTTTAAGATTTAAAAATTATTTTTTAATTTTTATATAAGGAAACCTCATTTCTACCAAATGATCTTCCATTGCACATATTGTGCCGACCATCGAATATGATAAAGCTATTGGCTTTTTCTTACGAATCTTTGCAGATAGATCTCTCTGTTTGTGGCGCAGGTGCAATTCTTTGGTTGGATTGCTTGTGTATGTTTTGTGGTTCGAGCTCTAATACTAAAGGCGAGCTTTTGGCTTTATGGATACTCCTGCTCTTCTCAAAATCTCTTAAGCCAGATGGCATTAGGATTTTAGGGGATGTCAAAGACATTATCGACTGGGCTTCAAATCATCGTCATATCAACATTCTTCATATTTATGTTTGGATGAAAAATACACATTAGCTTATAAGAATTTTCAAAGATATATCCTTCTCCCATGTTTACAAAGATTTCAACCAGTTAGCGGACTCTCTGTAAAAAATAGGCTTTATATGTGGAGGATGGATATATTTTTAATTAGAAGTGGTTCGGCGGGGTGTCCAGTGCTCTCCCAAGAGGATAGGCTTCAGATTTTCCACTCATGAATCTATCAAGCAAATTATTTTTGGAATCTCTTTGTTTTCTTTTTGGTCTGCGTCATCTATCTTCTAGCCTTAATGGCTTTCTCGCTATGAGTTGGCCTCTGTGAGGCTAGATGGTGATTCTTTTTTGGACTATTAGGTCTGCTTCTCTATTTTGGTTTAGTTGGTGGGATTTTCATGTCCTTGCTTGTCTCACTTTTTTTTCATTGAAAAAAAAACATACTTTGGTTATTCAATTAGAATAAACAAGTACAAAGCTTCCCAAACAGTGTGATGGATGACTGTACAAAAATACCCAGTTTCTAAACGTTCCAAATGTTCCATATTTACAAGACTCTCTAAATAGAGCAAGTATAACATAATTCAAAATACATCACCAAAAAACTCAAAGACATGGGCAGAAAAAGTCCATGGCAAGGAAAATTTTAGCCCATGGGCTATTTTTTGACCTTTTTTCCAAAACAATATTCACCAATTTACCTTTTTTTTCAAAGTTGATTCGCCCAAATTCCATGGGATAGTTATTTCCTACTCTAAAAATTGCCAAAATTGTTCAAAAACTATATAAGTCCATAGAAATTTGAATATTTTTTAAAAGAAATCGCCAAACATTTTATGGTTGCAAATTTAAGAATTAGTAAGATTCGCCATGATATATACACTTTGAGAAAATTATAGATCCTTAAAATTTTCAGTGCTCCAGGGGCCTAAGAGCCAAAAATACAAAAACTGCCTTTGTATATGAACTAGAAGGATTAGAAATCAAATATGTTGATGGAGCTTCAAACAATTTGTAAATTATCTTCCGTTTCTTCCTAATAAAGGGTTCCTTCTTTACCTTCCAGAGCATATTTGGAGAGTTGATCAACCGACTGATTTTGTTCCTTGTAAAGATGACAATAACTACTTTTGTTGAAAAACTTTTGCTTCATACGAATCCTGTTACACCAAGGTAGTAAGGAAATTACATTCAATTTATAGTCCTCTCTTTCCCATTTAATAATCACTTAATAATGACCCTGGAGTCGCCAAGTACTTGAAGAGTCACAACGCCAAAAATTTTAGCAACCTTACACAAGCACCAGAGGGCTAATAATTCTGCCTTCATGTTTGTGTACCACAATGTAGTTTAAAATTGTATTTATGAAAGTTGTTAATCAATAAGACCACTCCCACAGCACAAAACAGTCTTTTTTTGCACCATCAAAATAACCAACAGCACAAAATGTTGAAAATCCTTCATGACTTTGGGTTTATCGAGAGAAATAGACCTACAACAAAACACTTTTTCTAGATTTATGACCTGCTGGCAGATTGAGTTTGCATCGTGAGGATGATCTTAAAAAATACTTACACTCCTAGCATACCAGATTTTCCAGGATATGATAGTAGGAAGCGTTGGAAAGTCCTTAAAATTCTTATGCCATTGGAAAACACAATGATCAAAATTTTCACCTTTCCAAACATGTTAGATCTTGAGAGAGGGACAAACCTTTTCCCAAACAATAATTGTTAAACTGCAAGTTGTCAACAGGTGATCAACAGTTTCAAAAATTCTTTTGCACAAAGTATGAAGTCATGGCCCAACCCAACCCTTCTTAACTAAATTGTCCCAGGTTTTTAGACAATTTTGAAGTGCCAGCCACATAAAATATTTTACTTTTTGAGGGAGCAACCACTTCCATAGTACCTAATACCACCATTTTTTAACAGTAAAAAAACTATTTTGAACCATAGCATGCTAAGCAATTTTTGCAGTAATGTTACCAGTATTCAAGTTAGCATACCAAAGCAAAGAATCCTCTTCTTTAGATAGTATACAACCAACATCATTCAATATTTTAATAAAAAGTTCCCATTCAGTGGCTAAATCTTGGACCAAAGCCAAATCTTTTGTAGTACACCAATAAGAGCAATCCCTATTCAACCACAATGGCCTTTTGATATGAGCTGAAGTAGAATAACCAATCTCTACATATAATTGGTGATGTACGCTGAGAGTTTGTAATCCTCTTCCATGCCAATGATATACCCACCATCACATTCCTTCCATTTCCCACTTTCCAAATAAGATGCATACATATTCAATGTTAAATTTTAAAAAATCCCTTCAATGTTGGTGAAGAATTTTTGGTCATCATTTTTGGAATTCTTACCCAACCAAGCAAATTCTTCTTCAAATTTTTCCATGCAAGATTGAATACCAAAGGTTGTTGCCAGTCAAACCCCTCCAAAATATTTTTAGTCTTAAAGCATAACTGAACCATGATCAATTTTTAATACCCCAACGACCCTATTCCTTCAGCAATGAAAGCTTCTCCCAAAAACCATAACAAGATTTGCTTTGTTTGTTCCACCTGTCCATAAGAAACTAAAGATAAATATTCTCACAATGTTAATAACATAGGAATGGACTTGCAAAAGGGAGAACCAATACACAAGAATACTGATAAGAACCGCCTTAACTCCACTAATGGATAGAAGCCTAAAAGTCCAATTCTGAATTCTTCTTTCAAACTTTTATTTTAGCCAAAGCCAATCCTGTACTCTGTAGTCATTAGGTTTCAGAAAGTAACCTAGATATTTGAACCCTTTTTCTAGATCACGGGTTTTATATGGGAGAATAGCAATTATACCATTCAAAACAACGTCATCCAGCATGTAATGGAAAAATTAGATTTCTTGATGCTGACAGACATACTAGAAGGCCTGCAGAAAAGGTTGATAATTTCCTTAAAGCGTAACCATTAATCCAAGGAGTTAATGCCAAAGAGAAAGACATAATCAACAAATAATAAATGGGTTAAATAGAAATCCTTTCTAAGTTTGATTCCCTTAACTTTCCCTGTACTCTTTGCATCAAGAACAAATCTTCTCAAACCTTCAATAATGAGCAAAAACAATAGAGAAGAGATGGTCAACCTTGTCTGATCCCTCTTCCACTCTTGAAGAACCCAGAAGGGGCTCCATTCACCAAAACAACAAACTGTGCAGAAGTAACACAAGCCCTAATCCAGTTGACAACCAACAAGGGCATACTAATCTGTAGAAGTATTAACCTTAAAAAACTTCAGTGAACTTTATCAAAGGCTTTTTTCGGATCCATCTTCAACAATAGAGCCTTCATTTTCTTATGTTTGACCGAATGAACAACCTCCTAAGTTATTCCAATTGCATCTAAGATACGTCTATCATGTACACACCCAAACTGCTCTAAAGATAAACCTTTAGATAAGGCTGGTTTGATTCTAACACAGATAATTTTTTAAATAAGTTTGTAGATTAGATTGCAAAGAGTGATTGGCCTAAAGTCTGCAAAGCTTTTAGGCTTATTGCATTTTGGAACTAGAGTGATGAAAGTGGAGTTAATAGACCCATCAACAAAACCTCCAGTTCTAGAAAATTCCACCATAGCAAGTAAGTCTTCCCCCATAAGATCAAAAAAATGGAGAAAGAGTTCAACAGTCCACCCATTCGGGCCTGGACTTTTCTCTTTCTTAAAGAGTTTCAAAGCATCTTCAACTTCCTTCAGAGTCACCTACTTCCCTAACAGATCCTTATCCTCTTCATTAAAGAAAGATGGAAACAATTTGACAGTATTTAGTTGAGCTTCCAGGGAGAAAAGGCCATCCTTTTTAAATATCCTCCAAAATAGTTGTTGGCCAATCTTTTAAGTTGATCTTGGCCTTTAACTGAAATACCATTTTCATCAGTTAGTTCCCAGATGGAATTCATGTTTCTCCTATTTGAAGCATATGAGTGGAAAATTTTTGTATTATTGCCACCATAATATAACCATAAAGCTCTACTTTTTAACCTCTAGCCTTTTTCTCCTATTTCACAATTGAGTCTTTTTTCTTCTCCAGTTCTTTTGTAAGCAAAGGATCCTCTAGTGAAATCAAGTAATCTATATTCTTTAACAATAAGTATTTGATCTATTCATCCAAGAAAGAATAGTCCTCCCAGTCTTTAGATTTTTTTGACTTTATCCAATTTGTCACAACTTTTTCTAGGTTTTTTAGCTTGGCTACAATACTATCCATGGGATTACATTCATCTTCTAAAATAAAAAGTTTCCAAACATCCCCAATGAAAGTACAAAAATCATCATTTTCAAGCTAGGAGCTATTAAACTTGAAAGGATATTTTTGTGTAGGAAGAGTTCCTTCAAATTGAAAGAAATTAGGCCAGTGATTAGAAATTATGGTTTTCCCCACCCAAGTTCTATATCTCATAAAACTCTGAAGCAAAGAATCTTTGATAACAAATCTATCCAATCTTTTTGAAAAACCTCCCTTCCCACTCCTTCCATTAGTCGATGTCGGTTCAACAACTGTAGAAATGATGTCTACAAGGTCAAAACTACCCATGAGCTTCTTGAAATACTCAACTAAATAATCCACCTTAGCACTATGTCCCCAAAACTCTGCAGGTGAAGTAGTAAAATTTAGATCTCCAACTATAATAAGTTTTGCAACATTTAATAACCTAGAACGTGAGAGGGAATCCCAAAAACATTCTTCGTTCTTCTAAGGAGCATACATATTGAGAAGAGTCACATCTAAATCAATAAAACCCAATTTCCCTTCTAAAACAATTCCCTAGCTAGTTTTAAAAGGCTTGAGTTGAACAAAATTTGGATTCCAGCATGCCAAAATACCACCCGAAAGGCCCATTGCACTAACAACAGAAAATTCCCATCGTGGCAGAAGATTTGCTATAATTTCAATTGCTATAGATGCAGGACACATAGTTTCTTACAGAACTAAGATAACATGATTAGTATCTGATATGAGTTTAGACAAGGCCCTAATCCTCTCAACCTTGCCCAAACCTCTTACATTCATTGACGGGATTTCCATTAAATAATGATGCCTTGGGGATTCTGTACTCTAAGCTCCCTGGGAGTAATTGCAGGTAGAGTGATTTTTTTTAACATAAGCAACTTCTTCCAATCTGATAGATAGGGGTTTGTACCCAAACGAATCTGAGTCCATAGAAGAGAGTGTTTGAGGCTTTTTCTTCCTTATTGTTACATTTTGGTGCTTAAGATATTGAAGGGGGTATACCTTTGGATTGGTAAAAGGGTTTTTTGAAAAGACATCTAGGGGATATTTCAAGACCTGAACATCCATCTATTCATACCCACTTTCTTTCAAGATTTCAACATCACTTACATGGAAGTTTTAGACATTAGGGTAAGAAACAAATCCTTTATCAGCCAAAGAAGGGTTTGTGATATTAGGGTTTGACAAATTTGTAATTTCAACCAAATTAGAGTCCAGGGAAAACCTATAAGAGTTTGAAACAAATAAATGTTTATCCAAAGTAAAACCCTTACGAAACCCCTGTTTCGAAATATCCTCAGAGGAAACTGCAACCAATTCCCTACCCAAGATTTGTTCATATAGAGTAGAAGGTAACTCCTCATTAAACCCTTTCTCTGAGGTAATCCCAGTAGAGACTGAATCAAACTCCTTCCCCAAGTTTTTTCTACAAAAGTTACCATCTAAAGCTGTCTTTAAATTATCAAATTTGTTCCTAGAATACAGTTGAAGATCTAGATATTTCTCTACAACAAGATACAAATTTAATTCACCTTTTGTAACATCCTCATAATGAGTTGAGGAATTAGAGTTTCACTTACCCATATCATGTATGTCACTGATGAAAGACAAGCAGAATTTTTGCTTTTCCTTGCTGGAGTAGACTGAAGAAGGAAAAATTGCAAGGACTTCTGACCCAGATGGCTAAGTACCTGAAATCAGGTAAGTACAATGGGATTTGACATGACCCGTATTTCTGCAGTAAAAACATTTGAAAGGGATGTGTAGATAATCAAGTTTTTGTGAAAAACCCTAACACCCCAAGTAACCTCTATCTATGTAGGAATCCCTTTCACAATATCAAGTTCCACCATAACCCTAGCCATCATCTTATTCATCCCATGAAGCGAATTCTTGTCGACCCTAATGAATTTTCTGATTGAATTCACCAACCCTTCCAGAACATTATACATCCAGAGCTCTGGAGGAAAGTCGGGTAAGATCATCCAGAGGTGCCTGTGGGTTTGTCTTTTTTTTTGGTAAGGCTACAAATTGTATTAAAATACATAAACAAAAATTACATCAAAATTTACATCACTGGCAGGTCATTGGGGTGGTATGAAACAATGGAGCCACCACCCCAACCAATCAAAACTATGGATATGTCTTAGATTTATATGGCAAAAAATCCCATCAATAGATGGGGGGAAAACTATAAACACAAAATTTGCAGTGGTATTGTTCATAGACTCATAAAACAGGAGCTTGGAAAGCAAATTAAAACAGAAAAACTTAAAATAGTAGGTGGAACCAGTGGTAGGTTGAACCGATTTATGGGTCTCCATCAGCAACAAACTAGGGGAAACTTCCTCCAGGATGGGGCATCCCCCCTGGAAATCTTTGTCCGAAGTAGTGTCATACATCTTGGCAAGAAGTGGAGAAGATTTGCGGACAGCTACCTCATTTTCACGGATGCGCTTGTTGATCAACGGCGTGATTGTGGTTGGCATTGGAAAGGAAGCGTTCATTGTTGTAGTCATCATAGGAATCGAGCTCCTATCCATTGATAGTCCCCCAGTAGCGCCACCGCTTCCCCCCTTCAACGTTGTTCATTGTACAAAGTCCAATGTCTAAGCATTTCCAAGTGGAGGTCACATCTATCCTGTTGAGTTGGATGTCAAGTTTAATCAACTTGTTCTTGGTGGAGAGCATAAAGCTACGAGTATAATTCCAATTACTTAGCATTTCCTACATTAAGGTACCCATAATATTTTTGATAAGCGAGTAGTGGTTTATTTGGCCACCCCCTCTGCCCCTGGCCAAGTGCTCGGTAACCAGGCAGGATTCTCATTCGTCGATCAAGACTCTCACTGGCATGGAGACACCAGTCTCGTAACCTTCTTCCATCATCATGCTCATACCGCATTGAGCATGACTATGTCCACCGCTACCCCAACAAGGGGTTCCACGTTGTCGAGACATGGTGAGCTGAGTAAAATGTTGCAGGTGCCCATCTAAAGCCTAAGTGAACAGAGCAGGAGGAGGCTAAGTATCGACCCTACTAACCATAGCCCGTGGTCTTCAGTGTTGTTGCAGGTGCAGGTTGGGAGCCAGAAAGCTCAGCTGCGAAGAAACCCGAGTAGGCTGACTAGAAGGATGCTGAGAGAAGTCGCTGCTAAGAAATTATATATATGTGTGTGTGGAAGCAATATAAGAGCTAACCAAAAAGTTCCCAACCCGCCGGAATTTGACACACCAATTATTGTTAAAATCACAATTTAGAGTGCTTATATCGCAATTTCGTCGACCTGAGTAGTTTTAAAATCGAGCATTTAACCTAGGAATGACAATACGATTGCTGAAATTGCAAAATTACAGAAATAACAATTTCCAAGAACAATTTTGACCGGATTTTATCACAAACACACCAGAAAAGCTGGGCGTTTTAGTTGTCTTTTATCCTATGCAGTGTGTGTGTGTGTGTGTGAGATAGTAGTACAACATTGAAGTGACAACACTACAACATTTTATTACAAATATTTCATGTAAATTTTAAAGTTTTCCTAATGTATGTAAATTTTATTTTATTTTCCTATTTTTAACTAATGTGGTCAATGATTACCAAAAGTCTTTTCAAAACCTATATGCCAATCAGAGTTCAACACATAAAAATAAATTGAATAAATAAGTACAAATTAATATTATTTTTCTCAAATTTTAGAAATACTTTTGGTTTCTTAACCAAACTAATAAGATGAAATAAAACATATAATCACTTACCTATTAAAAAAACTAATAATAACACAATAGAGAAACATCACTAAACCAATAACCTGTTCATTTACGATCTAAGATTTGTATATTTTTTATTCATTTAATTTTTCTAAACAAGAATCAATTACAACACAAACCTTTACATGAAAGGAATTGTATTTTCGTTTTTCTTATAACGTAATACAAAGATACATAGAGAGACAGGGACACATCATGACCCACACGTGAATAGTTTTAAATATATATATATATATTTGTGTAAAAAGGGGAATTAACAATTAGGATTGGTTTTTGAAGCTAACATGGACATATTTTCTCATATCTTTGAGCTAGCACCCCTTTTTGGATAGATTTTATGGCTACATCTTTTTCCTATAACCTTGATTAGAGATGCATCTAAGTGGTTCATAGAGTTTCTTACAATCTTATTTAAGAAATTCACAACTTGCTGTAATTAATGTGAATTGATTCGTGAGCATGCATCTATCACTTGCGTGCGGGGAGGAAAAACAAACTTTTTCTTTTTGGGAAGTAAGGTCAGTTTCTTTCTTTTTAGATTGGATTTAAGGAGATCGATCAAACCTCTAGGTAATGTATTGGCCTATTATACTTTTAAGTATATCAACACTGTCTTTGCGTTGCATACAAGATTCGAAGAGAATTCAACACGGTGACAGATTCTCTCTCAAAGAAAGCACTTGTTTGTGACAAAGGTTATCTTCGTTATCAAGAATTTATTGAGGAAGAACTTGTCTCTAAGGACAAGGTCTTTGTCTTCTAATAGTTGTTCTACTTTCTCCTTTCTCCACTAAGAGAGGCTTGATATATATGATCTTTTTTGATATGTAATCAGTTAAGAACCTCTGACTTTCTTTGCAAGACAGTTTTGATAGCCTCATTTCGATATCCATTTGTTTTATCTGTATTCTGTTGCTATGCTTGGAGCTCTTTGTTTACATCTCCGTCTTGGAGATGATTCAACGACTTCATATGTATTGACTTTTCTTATATTTGATTCAAAATATTTAATAGGAAGAAGGAAGTATTTTTTTCTAGGTGAAAAAATAGTCGTTTTTTTAACAAAGATAGCAAAACCTATGATAACTCACTTGTCAAAGTGGCAAACATTGACAATCATCATTCGCTGCTATTTGCAAATGCAACTTGACTCATCACCATTATTCAAGGAAAACCTTACCACCAAAAATAACTTAGCAGTGATCCATAAAAGAATATATTTTCACTCCTCAAACCGTTACTTAAATCCTAGAAAAACGAACTCTTATCAAATAAAACACTTTAAGATCTTACTCTACAATCTTTATCATCAATTAGTCTACAATGTAGAGCTATTTTTAAACTAGCATAGATCCATTATAAACCTATCAAGCACCCAAAGTGATCCAATTTCTTGAGGTGTACATTTTTGTACCATTTGGATCCCTCTTGGTAATTGATGGGTTTAAAATGGATTTATGCTAGTTTTTTTTTAGTCAATATGTAATTTATATTTTTCATTTTTTTATTTATGTTGGCTAGCATAATGTGACTAACGATCTCCCCCATCAGGGATAATTTTAGGGGCAAATTTTAGCCCAGTGGGCTATTTTTCCATGTTTTTCTCCCAAAAAAGATTCGTCATTTTGCATTTTTTGAAGCCTTGTTTCGCCCAATTTTGATGGGGTAAAAATTTTTCACCCTAAAAATCGCCAAATTTTATACAAACGATATAAAATCCTTGGAAATTAAAATATTTTTTGAAAAATATAGCCACTCATTTTATAGTTGGCGTTTTAAAAATTGGTAATATTTGCCAACATTTATACACTTTTAAATAAGTATGGTTCCTTAAAATCATCCATGTCCCCTCTATTTGGGGTGGAGAGCACCTAGCTTCTCTCGGTACAAAAATTATCAATTAATCTACAATATAGAGCTATTTAAAAAATATATAATTAACCAAAAATATTATAATTAAAAATATGAATGAGTCCATCGTCATCACCATCATCATCAATGTTGTTTTATACGCACAGCATAAGTCAATTTTGCGACTAATATATTAAAAAAAACAAATTATGGTATAATATATCATCACACCGTGAAAGCAGAATTGTATATATATTTATATTTATATAAAATAGACACATCAGCAAAATTAGGACAGCAAAAGCATTTCCCCACCACTGCAAAAGATTTTTCGTCCCTCTGCTTGCAATCGTCCACGGCTTAGGGCGATCGGTCGTGCCGGGAGAAGCCGGTGGTGATCAGGCGAAAGGTACTAGACGATGCGGAAAAGGATCCGAAACTCATCAAGTATATGTGTTTTACTGCGATTTAAACCACTGGAAGTGCAAACATAGGCGGGTTAGTTCCTGAATTCGCTATCTGCTCTGCGGAATTTAAAAGACGAGGGTTTGCATTTTCTCTTTGCTGCATTATATCGTAAAGTTTGAAGCCTCTCGGGGGGCTTTCTGCGGAGCAGCCACAGAGTATACGATTTTATGGATTTCTTTTAAGAGAATTTTGCATTGCAGAGGCTGGAGTGATTTCCTTCGGTTTCAGTTAGCGAAGCAGCCACAGAGTATATGATTTTATGGATTTATTTTAAGAGAATTTTGCATTGGAGAGGCTGGAGTGATTTCCTTCGGTTTTCAGTTAAGACTTTATTGGACTGGAACCGACATTTCAAATGAAAATGAGGTAAGGGTTAGCACGCCTTACTGATCTCTGGTTTTGAATGCGCAAGATCGGTGCAATTTAAAGAGAATCTATGGAGAATTAGAGATTTTAAAGAAAATAAATGCTCGATCGGAAGCTTCAAAATTTGTTGTCCGTTTCAACTCTTTAAATTTAATGTTAATTTCCTATTTTTTTTTTGGACCGGCATTGTCTTGACCAGGCTTACCCTGTCCCTCAAGCAAATTATCCTGTTGAATGCTAAACGAAAATAAATATTTTCTCTCCTTAAATGAAATTAATCCAAATCAGAGGCAGGTGCAAGGAATGGGGATCTCTTAAGATTAAATAACCACGTTTTATCAT
Organism: Pseudotsuga menziesii; assembly: GCA_001517045.1. Lineage (NCBI taxonomy): Eukaryota > Viridiplantae > Streptophyta > Pinopsida > Pinales > Pinaceae > Pseudotsuga > Pseudotsuga menziesii. Next base: position 386,276 of record LPNX011120871.1, on the reverse strand, counting down.
GAAAAATTTGATAAATGCACGAATTGGATAATATAAAGATTTTTTCTTCTAATAATAAATTTGTTATTATCTTTGCTTTTCGAGTTTTTAAAGCTGAATGGACTGGCATTGTCTAAATGAGCTAGGATTGAGGAATCCTCTCTTTGAGTCTAGAACTATACCACTCTAGTCCTTGATTTTCTTTCAGCTACTTCGAGAATAGCCTATTCAGCTTTAGCTGCTCGAATTTCGATCTAATTTTTTAATCTCCAAACGAACACCATACATTTTGAGAAGAAAAATGAGTATATTGATATTATTTTCAAGCTTGCAAGGTTAGTGGTGAATTCCAGATCTGATACCAATTGTTGGACACAATGCCACACTGAGAAGGGGGTGAATCAGTGTGCTAGGAATTTTATCGATTTTCACTTCAAAACCTAAGCAGAGTTTATCATTCAAATTAATATATACATCAACTAAGCATGTCATCATTCATAGATCATAGAGACACATTACAAGACAAATATAGTAAGCTTTATTTATAATTGGATATGAATTACAATGAAGACTTCAAGCTTCTGATTACATCACCACCAACTGACTTAAGAGCACCTACTCCTATGCCAAGGCCCAACTTGGTTTTTCTTAGCTCCAACTAAGAAAAGGTGTGCAAGACCCAGCTTGCAATTACATATTGATCACAGTCATGAATCAACCATCTTCTCAAACAACTTGTCCACTTTAAATAACTCATTCTTCCACTTGTCACATCAAGGGTTGTTATAGTTTGACTCGCATTTGTCATCAACGACTGCACTAATTTTTAATTGTTGTACTATCTACTCAATCAATCATTTCATTTCAACCTCTGTATTGTTGTTCTTGAGCATGTCCACGGTGATAAGCTAAGCAAGATCACTGCACACAACTCACTTCAACATGACACTTTACTATGTTACAAGATTCTTTACTGTAGTTGACCTTTCATACAATCATTAGACAAGATCAGAATTCACCTATCTCAACATGCTCCTGTGGTTTCTATTGCTCCAGTGGACAGAACCAACCTCAGATATGCTTCAAAGGCTCACTGCTTCTCTTCATATATACTACAGCTACCTCAGTCCTTCTTCCACACTCGAATTCAGATATCAATGGAACTTCTTTATTCAACCTTTACAGTTGTTGCTCCTCAATCCCAAATTTCCTCAGTAGTGGCCTCAGTAATGCCCGAAAATCAGAGAAAAAAAATTATAAAAATATTTTTCTTGGACTGTCTTTTATTTTTGCGGCTGCCTCAGTGCACACCTCCAAACTCAAAGAAGATATCACTCACGATTTCCTTCACTCCTGAAATGAGGCGGACTTTCTTTTATTTATACACATTTTTTCATGAATTTTTATGGAGTCGACTTGTTGTATGTATATTTTTATTTTTAATTTTTGGAGTCGACTTGTTGTATATTTTAAAATAATTAAAAAGCCTCTTTGAGGCCGACTTGTTACCTTTTGTTTGGAGTTCTTTCACACGATTGTAGGAACATTAAATCCTTTGTAAGGTCTTGGTCCATTCAATCTTCCAACACATGAAAATGTCATTTGTACCACCTTCATATCAAACACAAGTACATTAATCGTTAAGATCCATCATGACCATAGAGAATGTCATCATTTAATTCGTCCATGTCAATCATTTGTGCATCCATGACAAGTAATGGTTATTTCCTGTCATCAAACAATAATGCATTAAGGTCTTCAAGAGTATGCGTTTCTTCATCATGTGCATGGGCTTCTCAAACCATTCACATGAGCTTGGGTTACTTTAACATCATCAACGTACGTTCATTTAGCTTGTGGGGAACATCAACATACGTTCATTTAGCTTGTAGAGAATTAGATCAACAAGCGACCAAGTGTATGGCTTCATGACTCCAAGAAGCCACAAATGACCACAGAATGGGTCATTTGAACCACCTAGTGTTCCAATGCCCATATTATGGCTTCAATGCCTAAACTATGATGACGTTCTTGCCATGTCATCATCATTTATTACTCCTTTGTCATTGATGGCTTGTCATAAATTACAACCTTGCTCATCAAAGACATCAACTAAGGAACCAAAAAGAGACCAAAATGCACCAAGTAGTCCACCAAAGAGTTGAGGCAAAGAGTTTTGTGGTTGGAGGGTTTTTGAGCTAGGGTGCCCAAGTAAAAACACATGTCACAATAACAAGCTTTGGCAGAGACAGAGGCGACAACAAGCAATTCAGGAGCTTTTGGGGTAGAGTGCCCAAGGGGTTCTATTTGTTGTATTTCGGGTAACATGTTGGATGACACACCCCCTTTGTATTTGAGGTTCCAACCATTGCCCGGACCACCTATTGTAACTTGCTCCCTTCAATAAAGACTTGTTGGGTGCTTGGTTTGGTAAGGCACCCAAGATATTGTGTTGTGGTTTTCTTTCGTTGGTATTTATCTAATAATTTGGCTAAGTAAAGAACACACACATAATAATCTAAGTCTAACTGCAAGCTGGGCAAGGATGTGAGGCACGGTTGGCCTAATAGCGGGTAACTCACAATGGAAGGTATGGACATGACGTGAGTGAAGAGGCATAGTTCACGAAAGAGTAACCTTGGGTGACCAAGCCTTTAAGATGAAATTCAAGTGATGTTGCATGATCATCGAAGTTTGGGAAAGCCAATGGCACCGAAGCTTTGGGGTTGTGATATAAGCCCTTTGAGAAATGACATGGAATTTAAGAAGCCACCTATGTTAAAACACTAGAAATTAATACAACATTAACAAAAAGTGTGCGAACATAAATGCCTATAGATATGTCACTAAAAATAATCCAATCAACCACATGGATGCAATTTTTTAAAAACAAATAATACATCTTATCGTGTCAAAATGATATTATTTTAACATGTCTCTCTCTATGTATAATCGTGTACAATTGATATTTTTTTAACACCAATAATTAATTGTAGAAAATATTCAAAGTCAAAAGCATGTGATTTCTAATATATTGCTATATTCCCACCTTGGCTATGAATAATGAGGTTGATTTGGTGAATGATGTGTTAGTTCATTATGAGTCGATGAAAGGCCTTCCAATGAAAACTGTATAGGCTTAACTTAAAGATTCGCGTAATTAGGAAACCATTCCTTGAATTAAATAAATTAGAGACTCACGTAAAAGCACAACTAGAACTCGAATAAGGAGATGACATGTGTGGTATTCATCTATTTATCGTAACAAGAGCGAGGAAGTGGTAGTTGTAATGCCTGCCCGTATAAATTGTTTTCTTGTGATAGTGATAATAAAACAAAGGTATTATCATTAAACTATCAAAAGAAAGAGAAAGAGAAAGGTATTATTTCTTGTGATAGTGATAGGAGGCCATCCATTCTAGCTATCAAAAGAAAGAGAAAGGTATTATCATTAAACTAGATATGAAAAATGCTTTTGATCGAGTTAACCTCTCCTTTCTGTATCAAGTTCTATTCACTTTTGGTTTCAGTGTGGAGTTTGTAAGCTTGATAAAAGCATGTACAGACAGACCTTGGATAGCTCCCCTTATCAACGGAAGACCTGCATAATTTTTTTAAGCATCTAGAGGATTGCGTCAAGGGTGTCCTTTGTCACCCTTCCTTTACATCCTGATGGCAGAAGCTTTAAGCAGAAAGTTGTCTGCTGAAATGATTGTCGGTATAATTCCTGGAATCAGGACTGCTAGAGGGGTGAAGCCCATTAATCATGCGTTATTTGCTGATGATTCTCTTCTGATCGACGAGGCTTCGTTAAATATTGCTCATGCCTTTAATGGTATTCTTCATCAATTCTGTTCTATTCTGGAGGCTTGATCAACAGGGAAAAAAGTGCGGTTTTCAGGTGGAATGTGGATCCTATGAAAATCCATCAAATCTCTAAGACTTTGGGCTTTCCTGGCTTTGTTCATTGGGTAAAGATCAAATATATGGGTCTCCCTTTGACCTTGGGTGCTAGCTCACCTTCGCTTTGGCTCGATGTTTTGAGCAAATTAAAAGCTAAAATTGTCTCTTTGGGTTGACATTGGTTGACAAAAGCAGGTAAACTAGTTTTGATAAAATAAGTTCTTTCTTCCCTCCCCATTTTTCAGTCCTCGTTGCTTCTAGCTCCCAAGTCTATTTCGGCTCAGATAGCCAAGATTCTTAGGGATTTTCTCTAGAGCGGGGGAAAAGGCAATCAGAATAAAATCCACTTGGTCAAGTGGGAGACTATTAAAAGACCGATAAGTGAAGGCTGATTACAAATAAGAGACCCAGAATTAGCTAATCTTGCCTTGGGTGGCAAGCTTGTCTGGCAGATTTTTGTTGATAAGAATCATCCGGTCAGCAAGCTCTTTTCGCTGAAATATCTTAAAGGTGGATCCGTGAGAAATTTAAAATAAAAAAAGCTTCCTACAGGCATTGCTATTTGGAATTTGTGCAAGAAAAGTCTAAATCTAATTCAACAGCATTTATATAGAATTCCAGGTAATGGGAAAGAGTTTTTTTGTGGGAATATTGGATCCTTGGGAATCCTCCTCTTTCCTCCATAAACTCGATTTCTGAGATCAAATTATGGTTGTCTAATAAAGGTCTCCTTTGCTTAGTAGACATTTGCTTATGGGATGAGGCAAGGAATTGGATTGGCTGGAATTTCCCGGAAATACCAGAACGATTGATTTCAGAACAAGTAACTTTGATTAAAGCATTGTCTGGGTTGGCTCCAGTTCACTGTTCTTTGAAAGACAAATGGGGTTGGGGTTCCACTAGTGTTTGTTTTGTGGGACTTGGATTTGCAGAAATTCATTCTCATGTTTCTTTGCTAAAACCGACAATGTGGAGTTTGATTTGGTCATTATATGGACTGCGAAAGGTTAATTTTTTTTCATGGCTCCTCATGCATCAAAAGGTACCAACATGTGAGAATCTGAACAAGCGTGGCTTCCTCGGACCTTTTCGTTGTTGCTTATGCAAAGCTGCTCTAGAAATTTCAGACCATTTATTTATGGAATGTTTTTTTACTCAATCGGTCTAGTGTTTGGTTCTTTTTTATCTTAATAGTGTTGTTCCATCAGGTATGACGGTTCTAGATGTGTTTACTACCTGGTTGGATTGAATTCCTATTCCCAATCGAAATTGCAAAGATTTGATCGCCTGGCACATCATTCCTAAATGCGTTTGGTGGGCAGTCTAGATACCAAGGAAGGACTTGTTGTTCAATGATATAACGTGGACCCCTATGGAAGTAGCTTACAAAGCTAAATTGCAAATTCTTGAAACTATTAAGCAGGGAATTCCCTCTATTCCTCCAGCGATGTCATAATGGTTGGGTTGCAATTTGAGTTTGAAATCCAGTGTTTTACATAAAAAAAAATCCCAAACCAACGATGCCTCCTCCTTGGCGTTTGAGACTATCAACAGATATATTTTCTCTTTGGTGGAAGAGTAAGGGAGTTTTTACAATTTTCTTTGACGAAGCATCTAAAGGGAACCTTGGAGTTGCGGGTGTTGGTGGCTTAATCTTCTCTTCAAACAGCGTGAAATTTTTTAGCTTTTGTTGGGGCTTAGGAATTTGTTCTAACAACCAGGCAGAGTGCTACAGCCTACTCATGGCTTGCCAAATTGCCAAGTAGATTGGTATCAAGGAAATTCAAATTTTGGGGGATTCAGAGGTTTTGATAAAGCTGTTAAACTCTAAATTACATTTCAATAAATCTTCATTGGATAAAATCTTGCACAAAATTCAAAAAAATTTGAAAGACTTTGAGAAAGTCTCTTCTTTTCACATTTTAAGAGAGTTGAATAAGCAAGCGGACTTTATGGCAAATAAAGATTGTCTGTTGCCTCTTGGAAGCTTCACTTCTAATGCAGATACTTGTACTATGCAGCCACTACCGTAACAGTTATATGTGTGAGAGCTATACTGAAGACTCTTCTTTCTAAATTTTGTAAAGCTGAAAATCTTTCCTAACTTTTGTTTTTAAATTCTTGGT
>LPNX011120871.1:287265-380147 GCA_001517045.1 Pseudotsuga menziesii | reverse complement strand
GTTTGAGTTGAAAAAAAAGTATTAATTTAATTTTATAATAATTTAAACATATTAATGATTAAATATATAAAAATTTTACTTTCATAAAGTAAAAGAACTCTACTTCCATCATAAAACTTTGGAGTTCACTTTTGAACCGACCATTTGCACCGATCGGACGACCCCGCTCGCGTGAGCGGTCACGTCCGACGACCGCGGTTGTCCGATCGGTGCAAATGGTCAGACAAATAGGTTTTTCCTAAAACTTTTCCATATTTGTATATATTGTTTTATCAATAATTTATTAAATCATTCACCTAAACAAATGTGTAGTTAGCTTCACGAGCGATACGAATTCAACGCGTACCAGAGAATGTAACTAGATGGTTGCGATTGATTTTTTGACAACACAAAATTCCTTTTAAAACATAATAAAATGGTTTATTTGTATATTGTTTTATTATATATTATTTAATTAATTTTTATTAAAACAAAATAAAATGGTTTATCTGTATATTGTTTTATTATATATTATTTAATTAATTTTTAATTTTACTTTTAATAATAATAATTTAAATAGATTAATGATTATATATATATTGTCTCTTTCAAGTTTAAGATAGAGTAGAGTATGTTTTACTAATTTAAAGATTTTATACATTAATTTGGTATTTAATTAAATTATAATTATAAAAATTAAATGATAATAATAATTTAAATTCAATAATTACATTTTATTATAAAAAATAATATTTTTTTTCTTTTTATTTTAAATAATGAAAGTTTTAAATTAAATACTTTGCATTATAATTATAATTTTTTTGTTATAATTATCTATAAATATATATATATAATATTTTTTAATAATAATCATAAATCAAGCTTTAAATCAAACCATTTAAGTTTTTTTTATCTATTTTAAAATTTAGTAAAAAACAATATATTAATATTATAAACATTATTAATCATCATCATAATCACAGATATTTTTAATATTAAAAAAATATTTTTTTATTTTTATATAAGGAAACCTCATTTCTACCAAATGATCCTCCATTGCACATATTGTGTCGACCATGGAATATGATAAAGTTATTGGCTTTTTTTGACAAATCTTTGCAGAAAGATCTCTCTGTTTGTGGTGCAGGTGCAATTCTTTGGTTGGATCGCTTATGTATGTTTTGTGGTTCAAGCTCTAATACTAAAGGCGAGCTTTTGGCTTTATGGATGCTCCTGCTCTTCTCAAAATCTCTTAAGCTAGATGGCATTAGGATTTTAGGGGATGCCAAAGACATTATCGACTGGGCTTCAAATCATCGTCATATCAACATTCTTCATATTTATGTTTGGATGAAAAATACATGTTAGCTTATAAGAAATTTCAAAGATATATCCTTCTCCCATGTTTACAGAGATTTCAACCAGTCAGTGGATTCTCTGTAAAAAAATAGGCTTTATATGCGTAGGATGGATATATTTTTAATTAGAAGTGGCTCGGCGGGGTGTCTAATGCTCCCCAAGAGGACAGGCTTCATATTTTCCACTCATGAATCTATTAAGCAAATTATTTTTGGAATCTCTTTGTTTTCTTTTTGGTCTGCATCGTCTATCTTCTAGCCTTAATGGCTTTCTCGCTATGTGTTGGCCTCTGTGAGGCTAGATGGTGATTCCTTTTTGGACTATTAGGTCTCCTTCTCTATTTTGGTTTAGTTGGTGGGATTTTCATGTCCTTGCATGTCTCACTTTTTTTTCAGTGAAAAAAAACATACTTTTGTTATTCAATTAGAATAAACAAGTACAAAGCTTCCCAAATAGTGTGATGGACGACTGCACAAAAATACCCAGATTCTAAACATTCCAAACGTTCCATATTTACAAGACTCTCTAAATAGAGCAAGTATAACATAATTCAAAATACATCACCAAAAAACTCAAAGACCTGGGCAGAAAGAGTCCATGGTAAGAAAAAATTTAGCCCATGGGCTATTTTTTGACCTTTTTTCCAAAACAAGATTCACCAATATACCCTTTTTTTCAAAGTTGATTCGCCCAAATTCCATGGGATAGTTATTCTCTACTCTAAAAATTGCCAAAATTGTTCAAAAACTATATAAGTCCATAGAAATTTGACTATTTTTCAAAAGAAATTGCCAAACATTTTATGGTTGCAAATTTAAGAATTAGTAAGATTCGCCATGATATATACACTTTGAGAAAATTATAGATCCTTAAAATTTTCAGTGCTCCAGGGGCCTAAGAGCCAAAAATACAAAAACTGCCTTTGTAGATGAACCAGAAGGATTATAAATCAAATATGTTGATGGAGCCTGAAACAATTTGTAAATTATCTTCCATTTCTTCCCAATAAAGGGTTCCTTCTTTACCTTCCAGAGCATATTTGGAGAGTTGATCAATCGACTGATTTTGTTCCTTGTAAAGAAGACAATAACTACTTTTGTTGAAAAACTTTTGCCTCATATGAATCCTGTTACACCAAGGTAGTAAGGAAATCACATTCAATTTATAGTCCTCTCTTTCCCATTTAATAATCACTTAATAATGACCCTGGAGTCGCCAAATACTTGAAGAGTCACAATGCCAGAAATTTTAGCAACCTTACACAAGCACCAGAGAGCTATTAATTCCTCCTTCATGTTTGTACCAGTACCACAATGTAGTTTAAAATTGTATTTGAGAAAGTTGTTAATAAATAAGACCACTCCCACAGCACAAAACAGTCTTTTTTTGCACCATCAAAAAAACCAATTGCACAAAATGTTGAAAATCCTTCATGACTTTGGGTTTATCAAGAGAAATAGACCTACAACAAAACTCTTTTTCTAGATTTATGACCTGTTGGCAGATTGAGTTTTCATCCTGAGGATGATCTTAAAAAATACTTACACTCCTAGCATACCAAATTTTCCAGGATATGATAGTAGGAAGCGTTGGAAAGTCCTTACAGTTCCTATGCCATTGGAAAACACAATGATCAAAATTTTCACCTTCCCAAACATGTGAGATCTTGAGAGAGGGACAAACCTTTTCCCAAACAGTAATTGTAAAATTGCAAGTTGGCAACAGGTGATCAACAGTTTCAGAAATTATTTTGCACAAAGTACGAAGTCCTGGCCCAACCCAACCCTTCTTAACTAAATTGTGACTAAATTGTCCTAGGTTTTTAGACAGTTTTGAAGTGCGAGCCACATAAAATATTTTATTTTTTGAGGGAGCAACCACTTCCATAGTACCTAATACCACCATTTTTTAACAGTAAAAAACCTATTTTGAACCATAGCATGGTAAGCAATGTTTGTAGTAATGTTACCAGTATTCAAGTTAGCCTACCAAAGCAAAGAATCCTGTTTTCTGGATAGTATACAATCAACATCGTTCAATATTTTAATATAAAGTTCCCATTCAGTGGCTAAATCTTGGACCAAAGCCAAACCTTTTGCAGTATACCAATAAGAGCAATCCCTATTCAACCACAATGGCCTTTTGATATAAGCTAAAGTAGAATAACCAATCTTTGTCACATAGTTGGTGATGTACGATGAGATTTTGTAATCCTCTTCCAGGCCAATGATAGGATCTATACCCACCATCACGGTCCTTCCATTTCCCACTTTCCAAATAAGATGCATACCTATTCAATGTTAAATTTTAAAAAATCCCTTCCATGTTGGTGAAGAATTTTTGGTCATCTTTTTTGGAATTCTTACCCAAACAAGCAAATTCTTCTTCAATTTTTTCCATGCAAGATTGAATACCAAAGGTTGTTGCCAGTCAAACCCCTCCAAAATATTTTTAGCCTTAATGTAGAACTGAACCATGATCTATTTTTAATACCCCAACCACCCTATTCCTTCAACAATGAAAGCTTCTCCCAAAAACCATAACAAGATTTCCTTTTTTTGTTCCACATGTCCATAAGAAATTAAAGATAAATATTCTCACAATGTTAATAACATGGGAATGGACTTGCAAAAGGGAGAACTAATAAACAAGAATACTGATAAGAACCGCCTTAACAAGAGTAAGCCTTCCACTAATGGATAGAAGCCTAAAAGTCCAATTCTGAATTCTTCTTTCAAACTTTTATATTAGCCAATGCTAATCCTGTACTCTGTAGTCATTAGGTTTCAGAAAGTAACCTAGATATTTGAACCCTTTTTCCATATCACAGGTTTTATATGGGAGAATAGCAATGATACCATTCAAAACAATGTCATCCAACTTATAATGGAAAAATTAGATTTCTTGATGTTGACAGACATACTAGAAGCCCTGCAAAAAAGGCTGACAATTTCCTTAAAGCATAACCATTAATTCAAGGAGTTAATGCCAAAGAGAAAGACATCATCAACAAATAATAAATGGGTTAAAGAGAAATCCTTGCTAAGTTTGATTCCCTTTACTTTCCCTGTACTCTTTGCATCAAGAACAAGTCTTCTCAAACCTTCAATAATGAGCAAAAATAATAGAGAAGAGAGTGTGTAGCCTTGTCTGATCCCTCTTCCACTCTTGAAGAACCTAGAAGGGGTTCCATTCACCAAAACAACAAACTGTGCAGAAGTAACACAAGCCCTAATCCAGTTGACAACGAACAAGGGCATACTAATCTGTAGAAGTATTAACCTTAAAAAACTTCAGTCAACTTTATCAAAGGATTTTTCCAGATCCATCTTCAATAATAGAGCCTTCATTTTCTTATGTTTCACCGAATGAACAACCTCCTAAGTTATTCCAATTGCATCTAAGATACATCTATCATGTACACACCCAAACTGCTCTAAAGATAAACCTTTAGATAAGGCTGGTTTGATTCTAATAGAGATAATTTTTTAAATAAGTTTGTAGATCAGATTGCAAAGAGTGATTGGCCTAAAGTCTGCAAAGCTTTTAGGCTTATTGCATTTTGGAACTAGAGTGATGAAAGTGGAGTTAATAGACCCATAAACAAAACCTCCAGTTCTAGAAAATTCCACCATAGCAAGTAAGTCTTCCCCCATAAGATCATAAAAATGGAGAAAGAGTTCAACAGCCCACCCATTCAGGCCTGGACCTTTCTCTTTCTTAAAGAGTTTCAAAGCATCTTCAACTTCCTTCAGAGTCACCTACTTCCCTAACAGGTCCTTATCCTCTTCATTAAAGAAAACTGGAAATAATTTGACAGTATTTAGTTGAGCTTCCAGGGAGGAAAGGCCATCCTTTTTAAATATCCTCTCAAATAGTCGTTGGCCAATCTTTTAAGTTGATCTTGGCCTTTAACTGAAATACCATTTTCATCAGTTAGTTCCCAGATGGAATTCATGTTTCTCCTATTTGAAGCATATGAGTGGAAAATTTTGTATTATTGTCACCATAATATAACCATAAAGCTCTACTTTTTAACCTCCAGCCTTTTTCCTCCTGTTTCAAAACTGAGTCTTTTTTCTTCTCTAGTTCTTTTGAAAGCAAAGGATCCTCTACTAAAATCAAGTAATCTATATTCTTTAACAATAAGTATTTGATCTATTCATCCAGGAAAGAATAGTCCTCCCAGTCTTTAGATTTTTTTGACTTTATCCAATTTGTCACAACTTTTTCTAGGTTTTTTAGCTTGGCTACAATACTATCCATGGGATTACATTCATCTTCTAAAATAAAAAGTTTCCAAACATCCCCAATGAAAGTACAAAAATCATCATTTTCAAGCTAGGAGCTATTAAACTTGAAAGGATATTTTTGTGTAGGAAGAGTTCCTTCAAATTGAAAGAAATTAGGCCAGTGATCAGAAATTCTGGTTTTCCCCACCCAAGTTCTATATCTCATAAAACTTTGAAGCAAAGAATCTTTGATAAAAATTCTATCCAATATTTTTGAAATACCTCCCTTCCCACTCCTTCCATTAGTCCATGTCGGTTCAACAACTATAGAAATGATGTCTACAAGATCAAAACTACCCATGAGCTTCTTGAAATACTCAACTAAATAATCCACCTTAGCACTATGTCCCCAAAACTCTGCAGGTGAAGTAGTAAAATTTAGATCTCCAACTATAATAAGTTTTGCAACATTTAATAACCCAGAATGTGAGAGGGAATCCCAAAAACATTCTCCGTTCTTATAAGGAGCATACATATTAAGAAGAGTCACATCTACATCAATAAAACCCAATTTCCCTTCTACAACAGTTCCTTATCCAGTTTTGAAAGGCTTGAGCTAAACTAAATTTGGATTCTAGCATGCTAAAATACCACCCGAAAGGCCCATTGCACTAACAACAGAAAATTCCCATCGTGGCAGAAGATTTGCTATAATTTCAATTGCTATGGATGTAGGACACATAGTTTCTTACAGAAGTAAGATAACATGATTAGTATCTGATATGAGTTTAGACAAGGCCCTAATCCTCTCAGCCTTGCCCAAACCTCTTACATTTAGTGACATGATTTCCATTAAATAATGACGCCTTGGGGATTATGTGCTCTAAGCTCCCTCGGAGTAATTGCAGGTAGAGTGACTTTTTTTAACATAAGCAACTTCTTCCAATCTGATAGATAAAGGTTTGTACCCAAACAGATCTGAGTCCATAGAAGAAAGTGTTTGAGGCTTTTTCTTCCTTATTGTTACATTTTGGTGCTTAAGAGATTGAAGGGGGTAGACCTTTGGATTGGTAAAAGGGTTTTTTGAAAAGACATCTAGCGGATATTTCAAGACCTGAACATCCAACTATTCATACCCACTTTCTTTCAAGATTTCAACATCACTTACAGGGAAGTTTCAGACATTAGGGTAAGAAACAAATCCTTTATCAGGCAAAGAAGGGTTTGTGATATTAGGGTTTGACAAATTTCCAATTTCAACCAAATTAGAGTCCAGGGAAAACCTATAAGAGTTTGAAACAAATAAATTTTTATCCAAAGTAAAACCCTTATGAAACCCTTGTTTCGAAATATCCTCAGAGGAAACTGCAACCAATTCCCTATCCAAGATTTGTTCATATAGAGTAGAAGGTAACTCCTCATTAAACCCTTTCTTTGAGGTAACCCCAATAGGGACTAAATCAAACTCCTTCCCGAAGTTTTTTCTACAAAAGTTACCATCTAAAATTGTCTTTAAATTATCAAAAGTTTTCCCATAATACAGTCGAAGATCTAGACATTTCTCTACAACAAGATACAAATTTAATTCATCTTTTGTAACATCCTCATACTGAGTTGAGGAATTAGAGTTGTACTTACCCATATCATGTATGTCACTGATGAAAGCTGAGCAAAATTTATACTTTTCCTCGCTGGAGTAGATTGAAGAAGGAAAATTTGCAAGGAATTCTGACCCAGATGGCTAAGTACCTGAAATTAGGTAAGTACAATGGGATTTGACATGACCCGTATTTCTGCAGATAATCAAGTTTTTGTGAAAAACCCTAACACCCCAAGTCACCTCTATCTATGTAGGAATCCCTTCCGCAATATCAAGTTCTACCATAACCCTAGCCACCATCTTATTCATCCCATGGAGCGAATTCTTGTCGACCCTAATGAATTTTTCGACTGAATTCACCAACCCTTCTAGAACATTCTACGTCTAGAGCTCCAGAGGAAAGTCGAGTAAGATCATCCAGAGGTGCCTGCGGGTTTGTCTTTTTTTTTTGTAAGGCTACAAATTGTATTAAGATACAAAAACAAAAATTACATCAAAATTTACATCATTGACAGGACTTTGGGGTGGTCTGAAACAATGGAGCCACCACCCCAACCAATCAAAACTATGGATATGTCTAAGATTTATATGGCAAAAAATCCCATCAACAGATGGGGGGAAAACTATAAACACAAAATCTGCAGTGGTATTGTTCATAGACTCATAAAACAGGAGCTTGGAAAGCAAATTAAAATAGAAAAACTTAAAATAGTAGGTGGAATCAGTAGTAGGTTGAACCGATTTCTGGGTCTCCATCAGCAACAAACTAGGGGAAACTTCCTCCAGGATGGGGCATCCCCCCTGGAAATCTTTGTCCGAAGTAGTGTTAGACAGCTTGGCAAGAAGTGGAGAAGATTTGCGGACAGGTACCTCATTTTCATGGATGTGCTTGTTGATCAACGACGTGATTGTGGTTGGCACTGGAAAGGAAGCGTTCATCGTTGTAGTCATCATAGGAATCGAGCTCCTATCCATTGATTGTCCCCTAGTAGCACCACCGCTTCCCCCCTTCAACGTTGCTCATTGTACAAAGCCTAATGGCTAAGTGTTTCCAAGCAAAGGTTGCATCTAGCCTGTTGAGTTGGATGTCAAGTTCAATCAACTTGTTCTTGGTGGAGAGCACAGAGCTACGAGTATAATTCCAATTACTTAGCATTTCCTACATTAAGTTACCCACAATATTTTTGATAAGCGAGTAGGGATTTATTTGGCCACCCCCTCTGCCCCTGGCCAAGTGCTCAGTAACCAGGCAGGATTCCCATTCGTCGATCAAGACTCTCACTGGCATGGAGACACCAGTCTCGTAACCTTCTTCCATCATCATGCTCATACTGCGCTGAGCATGACTACGTCCACTGCTACCCGAACGAGGGGTTCCACGTTGTCGAGACATGGTGAGCTGAGTAAAATGTTGCAGGTGCCCATCTAAAACCTAAGTGAATAGAGCAGGAGAAGGCTAAGTATCGACCCTACTAACCAGAGCCCGTGGTCTTGAGTGTTGTTGCAGGTGCAAGTTGTGAGCCAGAAAGCTTGGCTGCGAAGAAACCCAAGTAGGCTGACCAGAAGGATGCTGAGAGAAGTCACTGCTAAGAAATTATATATACGTGTGTGTGGAAGCAATATAAGAGCTAACCAAAAAGTCCCCAACCCGCCGGAATTTGACAAACTAGTTATTGTTAAAATCGCAATTTTGTTGACCTGATTAGTTTTAAAATCGAGCATTTAATCTAGGAATGACAATTGCGATTGCTGAAATTGCGAAATTGCAGAAATAACAATTTCCAAGAACAATTTTGACTGGATTTGATCACAAACACACTAGAAAAGCTAGGCGTTTTAGTTGTCTTTTATCCTATGCAGTGTGTGTGTGTGTGATAGTAGTACAACATTGAAGTGACAACACTACAACATTTTATTACAAATATTTCATGTAAATTTTAAAGTTTTCCTAATGTATGTAAATTTTATTTTATTTTCCTATTTTTAACTAATGTGGTCAATGATTACAAAAAGTCTTTTCAAAACCTATATGCCAATCAGAGTTCAACACATATAAAAATAAATTGAATAAATAAGTACAAAATAATATTATTTTTCTCAAATTTTAGAAATACTTTTGGTTTCTTAACCAAACTAATAAAGTTAACCAAACTAATAAGATGAAATAAAACATATAATCACTCACCTATAAAAAAAACTAATAATAACACAACCATTAAACATTTCCCTAGATTTCATAAAAATATATTAAACTACTTAAAATCCTAATTTTATTTTTTCCAATATAATACAATTCACAACTATAACTTATCAATCTAATTCAATAGAGAAACATCACTAAACCAATAACCTGTTCATTTACGAGTTAAAAAAAACAAAAACAAAGCACAACTAAACATGTATTCTTACCTTCCCGATTTAAGATTTGTATATTTTTTATTCATTTAATTTTTGTTATGTTAAATCGCCTATACATTGAAAACGTTTCCATCGTAAATGGACACTCCAATTATCACGGACAAAAAGAACTCCTATTTTACATTTTCTAAACAAGAATCAATTACAACACAAACCTTTACATGAAAGGAATTGTATTTTCGTTTTTCTTATAACGTAATACAAAGGTACATAGAGAGACAGGGACACATCATGACCCACACGTGAACAGTTTTAAATATATATATATATATATTTGTGTAAAAAGGGGAATTAATAATTAGGACGAAGTTTTTATTTACTTGACAAAAGTTGATACAGGTCAATGTTGGTTTTTGAAGCTAACATGCACATATTTTCTCATTTCTTTGAGCTAGCACCCCTTTTTGGATAGATTTTATGGCTACATCTTTTTCGTATAACCTTGATTAGAGATGCATCTAAGTGGTTCATAGAGTTTCCTATAGTCTTATTTAAGAAATTCATAGCTTGCTGTAATAAATGTGGATTGACTGGTGAGCATGCATCTATCACTTGTGTGTGGGGTGGAAAAACAAACTTTTTCTTTTTGGGAAGTAAGGTCAGTTTCTTTCTTTTTAGATTGGATTTAAGGAGATCGATCAAACCTCTAGGTAATGTATTGGCCTATTATACTTTTAAGTATATCAACACTGTCTTTGCGTTGCATACAAGATTCGAAGAGAATTCAACATGGTGACAGATTCTCTCTCAAAGAAAGCATTTGTTTGTGACAAAGGTTATCTCCATTATCAAGAATTTATTGAGGAAGAACTTGTCTCTTAGGACAAGGTCTTTGTCTTCTAATAGTTGTTCTACTTTCTCCTTTCTCCACTAAGAGAGGCTTGATATATATGATCTTTTTTGATATGTAATCAGTTAAGAACCTCTGACTTTCTTTGTAAGACAGTTTTTGATAGCCTCATTTCGATATCCATTTGTTTTATCTGTATTCTGCTGCTATGCTTGGAGCTCTTTGTTTACATCTCTGTCTTGGAGATGATTCAACGACTTCATATGTATTGACTTTTCTTATATTTGATTCAAAATATTGAATAGCAAGAAGGAAGTATTTTTTTCTAGGTGAAAAAAGAGTCGTTTTTTTTACAAAGATAGCAAAACCTATGATAACTCACTTGTCAAAGTGACAAAGATGACAATCATCATTCGTTGCTATCTGCAAATGCAACTTGACTCATCACCATTATTCAAGGAAAACCTTACCACCAAAAAATAACTTAGCAGTGATCCATAAAATAATAAATTTTCACTCCTCAAACCGTTACTTAAATCCTAGAAAAACGAACTCTTATCAAATAAAACACTTTAAGATCTTACTCCACAATCTTATCATCAATTAGTCTACAACGCAGAGCTATTTTTAAACTAGCATAGATCCATTATAAACCTATATCTATCAAGCACCCAGAGTGATCCAATTTCTTGAGGTGTACATTTTTATACCATTTGGATCCCTCTTGGTACTTGATGGGTTTAAAATGGATTTATGCTAGTTTTTTTTTTAAAGTCAGTATGTAATTTATATTTTTCATTTTTTTATTAATGTGGGCTAGCATAATGTGACTAACGATCTCCCCCATCAGGGATAATTTTAAGGGTGAATTTTAGCCCAGTGGGCTATTTTTCCATGTTTTTCTCTCAAAAAAGATTGGCCATTTTGCATTTTTTGAAGCCCTCTTTCGCCCAATTTTGATGGGGTAAAAATTTTTCACCCTAAAAATCGCCAAATTTTATACAAACGATATAAAATCCTTGGAAATTAAAATATTTTTTGAAAAATATAGCCAATCATTTTATAGTTGGCGTTTTAAGAATTGATAATATTTGCCAACATTTATATACTTTTAAATAAGTATGGTTCCTTAAAATCATCTTTGTCCCCTATATTGGGGTGGAGAGCACCTAGCTTCTCTCACTGCAAAAATTATCAATTAATCTACAATATAGAGCTATTTAAAAAAAATATAATTAACCAAAAATATTATAATTAAAAATATGAATGAGTCCATCACCATCATCATGTTGTTTTATACGCACGGAATAAGTCAATTTTGCGACTAATATATTAAAAAAAACAAATTATGGTATAATATATCATCACACGGTGAAAGCAGAACTGTATATATATTTATATTTATATAAAATAGACACGTCAGCAAAATTAGGACAGCAAAAGCACTTCCCCACCGCTGCAAAAGATTTTCCGTCCCTCTCCCTGCAATCGTCCACGGCTTAGGGCGACCGGTCGTGCCGGGAGAAGCCGGTGGTGATCAGGCGAAAGGTACTGGACGATGCGGAAAATGATCCGAAACTCATCGAGTATATGTGTTTTACTGCGATTTAAACCGCTGAAAGTGCAAACATAGGCGGGTTAGTTCCTGAATTCGCTATCTGCTCTGCGGAATTTAAAAGACGAGGGTTTGCATTTTCTCTTTGCTGCATTATGCCGTAAAATTTGAAGCCTCTCGGGGGCTTTCCGTGGAGCAGCCACAGAGTATACGATTTTATGGATTTCTTTTAAGAGAATTTTGCATTGCAGAGGCTGGAGTGATTTCCTTCGGTTTTCAGTTAAGACTTTATTGGACTGGAACCGACATTTCAAATGAAAAATCAAATGAAAATGAGGTAAGGGTTGGCACGCCTTACTGATTTCTGGTTTTGAATGCGCAAGATCGGTGCAATTTAAAGAAAAACTGAGAATCTATAGAGAATTAGAGATTTTAAAGAAAATCAATGCTCGATCGGAAGCTTCAAAATTTGTTGTCCGTTTCAGCTCTTTAAATTTAATGTTAATTTCCTAATTTTTTTTTTGACCGGCATTGTCTTGACCAGGCTTACCGTGTCCCTCAAGCAAATTATCCTGTTGAATGCTAAACGAAAAGAAATATTTTCTCTCCTTAAATGAAATTAATCCAAATCGGAGGCAGGTGCAGGGAATTGGGATCTCTTAAGATTAAATAACTACGTTTTATCATGAAAAATTTGATAAATGCACGAATTGGATAATATAAAGATTTTTTCTTCTAATAATAAATTTGTTATTATCTTTGCTTTTTGAGTTTTTAAAGTTGAATGGACTGGCATTGTCTGAATGAGCTAGGATTGAGGAATCCTCTCTTTGAGTCTAGAACTATACCACTCCAGTCGTTGATTTTCTTTCAGCTACTTCGAGAATAGCCTATCCAGCTTTAGCTGCTCGAATTTCGATCTAATTTTTTAATCTCCGAACGAACACCATACATTTTGAGAAGAAAAAAGAGTATATTGATATTATTTTCAGAACGAAATTGCGGTACTTATACAAAATCTCCCCACTGGAAAGACTCACAGGCGGGATCTGTAGCATCCATGACTGGTTCATACAGAACAACACACCGAAATCAGGCAGTAAACCCTTGTACTGACAACTGGTTGCACTACTGGCCTAAGCAATATCGTACATGACATATCTAAAACCAGAAAATGAACCAGTGCTACAAGTAAGCTAGGCGACATGGCGGATATACCAGCTAGACTCGAAGAGTTGCTGCAGACTCTAAGCAACGGACAGGAGCAGATGGCTTTCTATGACTTTGGGTGGCTGGCTAGAGACAGGGCCTGCATTTTGGCGCTCCACACTCTCTTGGAAGTCCATACTCGGCTGCTGTTTGTGAGGGTCCATGCTGTCCCTCAGGTTCGTGGTTCATCTGCCGCTGCTGCCATGACTGTTTGGAGCTTAAGCTCCAGTAACTCCACGCAATAGTTGCTATATACGAATTCAGGTTGGGTACAAATTTAAAAAAAATAAAAAAACGCACAACCACAAGCCTTCATGCACACCCCCTGACCAAGATGCAGTGTCTGCTAGAAAGGTACTGTGCAAGTGGGTCAGGAGGGCCAATGCAACTCCAAGTACAGTTGCTTTGCGGAACCCATCAAAGCTCCATGCAGTACCAGTTAGCACACTAGCAGAAAAAATGCAGTTTGAAGGCATCCAATTTCACCCATACGAAGAGAAGCAGGTACCCATCTGTTGGGGTTTGTATTTGCAAGCAATTCGAATCTGAATTTGGCCGGTTTTTTGTACGGAATTGTCTGATTTGTCGAATTATGCGACCAGGCTCCAAACTGGTATAACTAGGGGATTTCCATTTGCTGGGCAAGAACTGTAGGAACACGGTCCACTCGAGCATTCAACAACTTTGATATATTTTTCAGGAAGCTCAGAACAATATTTTGAAACCTGAGATTCGTAGATGAGGAGAAAGGAATGCCCATTGTTGTGCAAAGGAGAAAGGGAACAATTGAATTGGTGTTGATAAGACGCTAAGGTCTCAGAAAGCCAATTAACAAGTGAGGGGCGTTAGGTTCCCCTAAATAGAGTACGAGGGCATTAATTAGGGAAAAGTAAGCCAATAATATAAGGTTAGGGGGCACTTATTGTCATTATTTACTGTTGTTTAACCTCCACCATAAATCCATGTTGATTCTTGGCGGTTGGGTAGAATGAAAAACCCAGTGACCCTAGTGATTATCTACTCCATGCTTGCGAGAAAGTCAAATTGTCTAGTTGAGTAGGCATGGCATGCGGGCAAAGGGGACATATTGGAATTGTGTGGAAGGATCAAGGCACATTTGGTCAATGCCTTCAATTTCTAATTAGTCTTGCCCTTGCTTGACTAAATATTTAGGAGGTTGATGACCGCTTGGTAGTCTCCTTCAATCTTTGGTCCTCAGATACCCAAGTCACTTACTAGGCTTAGACCTTTCACTAGTGCTTCCAAGTTCCATCTCTGCGTGGTTCGTGGGCTTGATGCCCATCCAGTTTGATTATGCCTTAACTAGGCTTCCTTGGTCATCTCTTATGGTGTCACTAGCCTGCATGACTTGGGTTGCCCCTTGAGGTCCTATCAAAACTTAAACTGGAAAGGTTTTGGCACATTTGGTCAATGCCTTTAGTTTCTAGTTAGTCCCACCCTTACTTGACTGAATACTGAGGAGGTTGATGATCACTTGGTAGTCTCCTTCAATCTCTGGTCCATAGATACCCAAGTCATTTACTATGCTTAGATCTTTCACCAGTGCTTCCATCTCTGCATGGTTCGTGGACTTTATGCCCATGGAATTTGATTATGCCTTAACTTTGTATGGTGTCACTAGCCTGCATGACTTGGGTTGCCCCTTGAGGTCCTATCAAAATTTACACCAGGAAGGGTTTGCTTTTTCCACATAATGGGTGGTGTATTGGTGAGGATTTTGACCTTGGTGTCATGCTATGAGTTGTAGAATGAACAACCTCTTATTTTGGAAAAATTACTGTTTTTACTACTTAGCATAATATAGGTAATTTGATCACTATTACTCAAATAAGAATGAAATAAATGATCTCTCTCATATTGGTCCATAGGTCAAATTGGATATATCCTTAATGGAATCATTGATGGACACAAATAATGGATATGCAAACATTATATCCTATATGTTGCCAAGACATACAATATTAATTTCATGTAATATTGTATGGTTCGTGGACTTTATGCCCATGTAATTTGGTTATGCCTTAACTTCGTATGGTGTCACTAGCCTGCATGACTTGGTGTCACCAGTGCTTCCATCTCTGCATGGTTCCTAGACTTTATGCCCATGTAATTTGATTATGCCTTAACTTCGTATGGTGTCACTAGCCTGCATGACTTGGGTTGCCCCTTGAGGTCCTATCAAAATTTACACCAGGAAGGGTTTGCTTTTTCCACATAATGGGTGGTGTATTGGTGAGGATTTTGACCTTGGCGTCATGCTATGAGTTGTAGAATGAACAACCTCCTTTTTTGGAAAAATTACTGTTTTTACTACTTAGCATAATATAGGTAATTTGATCACTATTACTCAAATAAGAATGAAATAAATGATCTCTCATATTGGTACATAGGTCAAATTGGATATATCCTTAATGGAATCATTGATGGACACAAATAATGGATATGCAAACATTATATCCTATATGTTGCCAAGACATACAATATTAATTTAATGTAATACAATGCTGTATGTAGTAATGTCTTATGATAGTAATTCTTAATACATTCAATAATTGAACTTCTGAACTAGACAAAGTTAAATATTCAATCATCTTGCGACCAAATTAAACAATTTAAATTCAAATTACCTCTAGCATCACTTTCTGCCATGTCATCCTCTGTTAGACTGTGATTTCGGTGCTCGTCTCCTGCAAAATTCTGGGCTGTTTTGCCTTTTTGGGTTAGGGTATGCTGTAAACTATTGTATTCCTCTTTTCTAAAAATGCCTGCCAAACTGCTCTTTATGATTGCTCAAATCTACTAAAAATCCTTCTCAAAAAATTCTGTAAATTTTATAGATTTTACACCATTATGGCACAAACATTCTTCTGTGTATCTAGGGCACTAAGTCCTCCCCATATTTTGAAATTTTTTGCTTCCCCACACTTTGCTCACGCCTTTGCAAAAAGCAGGTCTTGTAGGGCAATTTTTTTTTCTGAAAACCTTTCCAGCTGTGAGGAGTTTTAACTTTTAAGCAAGAGTTGCCTCTTCTCCTGAGAGTTAATCTCAGTGCATTCTGCCATGATGTTGAGTCCCTCCCTGTTGGGGCCAGGCTCATATGCTGGGCTTTTTAGCTTTTGTAAACCAGGAGTTTCCTGCTATACACAATTTGTTTTGTGTGTACTTCTACGTATCGTGCACATGTTTTTTGGCTAAGAATAGTGTCTGGACTCTGAAGTGTCTACTGCTCAGGTTTTGTATGTGATCTCCAGATTTCTCCTGCACACAAATGGTCTGCTGCGTGATTTTTCTGTCATAATTTTTTCTATTGCTCACGTGCATTGCATGCTATCTTATTTTTCTTCTCCTCCAGTATGATCTGTGCGATGCCACAAATTCAGTTTATCCTCGTTTGAATTCTGAATCTGCAATTTTGTTGTGCTAGGTTTGCGATGGATCAAATTTTGTTTGCTGCTCATTGTTCTCCTCCAGGCTTAGTATGTTAAAATTTTGAATAAGTCTGGAGGAAATATAGAGAGAGTTTAAAGAAAACAGAATATATTCAACTGTAGGTGTACCTTGAAACATATTTCATTGCACTATATATTGTTGGCGCAAAGGATTATCTGTTAAGACTTATGCTAAGGCACACCAATTAGGACTGCAACTTGAAACTTAATATTAAATGCATTGCTTATTTTAGGTGCTAAAATTTGTTTGCTAGGATTTTTGGTTAATATAATCACAGCGTAAGTGCCATGCATCAGTTTGTCATGTTGTGACATACGGAAGATTTCATACCACAATCTTTCCTTGATATGGAGTCTATAAGCAATGTTCATTTCATGGAGAAGCTCAATCCCTGAATGACCATTCTGCTGACAATGTTCATCGTTCTCTAAAATATCTCCTCATGTGTCTATATTAATCTGAGCACTGGAGAATGCTCCTGTTTGTCATTTCCAAAAATGCTTGCATCCTTTAAGTATCCCATGATCATCTCTGACAACCAATATCACGGTTTTCAACTTTCAACACAACAAGAGAGGCTCCTTTTAGATATCATTTTTCCTTTCGGACACTAGCTGTGTAGATCACCACCTATTATCCCAGGTGTTCTCTTGAGTCTTCACAGAGCCTAGCTTCATCATGAAATCTGTTTCCCAGCCACGAGTTTATAAAAGGTTTGCACCTCTAGCCTTGTTGGAGAGACAATGTTTTCAGCTTCACTTCCAGGACATTCCGTAGAAAAGATTTTCAATGCCATTACCAAATCCATTGTCTTTTATTGTTGTTAGATCTTGAACCCCAACCTTGATTACATAGAGTGGTTTTACATCAAGAGGGTCCATACTTTTCATTCTTCAACACCTTATCCAGTGCAAAAGGACCAGCCCCCAATATGGTGTATACGCTGAGTTGTGTGCATGCCCCATTTTCCTTGGTCTTCAAGTTCATTATCTATCTCCATAGAGCATGATAGATGGTTGACTCATACTCAAGGCAGGAGAGATACCCCTACCCGGTGCTAATGTTCAAAGAGAATCTCATCTATTGGTTAGACAAGTTGGTGTACTTGTTGGTTCTCTGAGTTGTGATTATTGCTTGAGGAGGTGGGTATCTCAATTGACTGCCTCCCTACCTACTCAATCTCTCTTGAGGTACTTCCTCTCAATCATCGATGTGCTTCTTGTTCAGTGCTGCTGCCTTGAGTTCTGTTTACTACATGGGATTTGCTGTCTGCTTGGCTAGATTCAGGTATTCTCATAGTGGTTAACAGTTGAGACAGGTCATCAGATTCCCACGGTGGAACAGATTTGTAGACTTTGTTTTTTGGGTGAAGTTGAGATGGAGGAGCACTTTATCTTTGGATATCTTGTAAACTATGGGATCAAAGAAAGATTCCATTGTTTCGGAAGCCATTTGGACCAGTGCCTATCATTATTTATGTACTACTCTGACCCATGGTACCTTGCCTTGTACACAAGGGAGGCCTTTTTTCTCAGGGGATGTTTACTTCAGGGCTTGTTTGCGACAACCATCCAGATCACCTTCTCTTCCCTCTAATTTTAGGATTTACGAGGATGAAACGTCTCTCCACTACATAGCTGTGTAATAATAGGACTGTCCAGCTTTGTTCTCTAGCCTGCACCATCCGAGCACTTTGTTGTATTGTGCTGATGCTATGTAGATAAAAATAACATAGGCCCAGGTGAATGGAACTATAAAATAATATACAAGACATAATAAAGAGAAATAAATAAATACTAATAATAAAAATAAAAAAGAATAAAAAATTATAAAAGTAAAAAGGCACACCTTTTAAAATGAAAAGGTATAAAGGGACTGTCCCCGTATATTTACACGGCCTTAATTGCAATGTAGAAAGTTTTGATATCAGCAAAAAATCGGCAAGAATCCCGACTACAACTTCTTAGCAACATTGGCAAAAAAATCGGCAAACCGTGCAAACATTAAAAAATACAAAATATATTCATTTCTTTCAGAATTTTAAACATATAAAGCAACAACAGCATCAGATAAACACATTGGCATAGAAATATGGAGAAAGCACCAATGTTACAAATATTGACGCGACAAAAAAATCGCAGGGTCCAATAAACATCGTTTCGGGATATCTCGGCAACACATCGACAAAAATCGGCAAACTTAAAAAATACAAAAATATTCAATTTTTTTCAATTTTTTAAACATCTAAAGCAACACTAACATCAAATAAACACATTGACACATGAACATGGAAAGAAAATCGATATATAAGATATATAAGATGTCTAGAGATACATCACACATTAAAATGGATCGTGTCCTACTCTTGAATAGTAAATAGTAAATACTGAATCATAAAAAATATAACAAATGTATCTCAGGAGGATCATCATAATGACTCATGAGTCATGAGTCATCTACAATGAAATCAAGTAAATAAACGATCGATTCCCTCTACCCCTTTTACGGGCAAAGGTAATCGCCGTGGGAACGACCCTTTCTCTTCCTCTAGCACTAGGTGCCCTCGAGGCTTGTGGGCCTCGTACTAGTCTCTGATGTCCTCTAGAGGAATACCCTACAAAATGATGTCCTCTAGAAGCTGGAGAAGGTGGCTGAAACCGATATCCTGAAGAAGAAGAAGCTTGAGGTGTAGTCCTACTCCTCTACCAGTAACAATGCTACTTCCGGGTCTATCTCCCTCTAACCTTGACCGTGGCTTTGTCTTTGACTGTGGCACACTCCCAGACTCAGTTTGAAACTCCTCTGGAACTAGATCATCCTCATATGGAGTCTCTATAAGATCATCATGATCACTATCATGATCAGCCTCTAGCCAATCAGGGGCTACCTCCATAATAGGCTCCTCACACTCCGCCCTCCAAGCTACAGTGGTGTCGATCTTATCTAATGAAATGGCCTTCGCATCTACTGTTTTCTCCTATTGCTTCATCCACAACCTGAGGTTGTAGTGGACGTAGACCAAATCATTAAGCGTGGAGTATCCAACCTGTAGGAGGATCATAAAATTAAATATTAAATTATAAATTTTTAATGCATAAAGTAGAAGGTAAAGGGGCATAACGATAAATGATAAAATTATAAACTAGAATTCAATAATTTATAATGAATTTGAAAATTCTCTAACTTCTTGCGCTTTTTGGAGTGTACTTTTTGAAATACACTCTAGTTATGCTTGCAACCGGAAGAGCTACATGTTTGGCTGAGCACGCGAGTGGAAAGCCTCTGTAAAATAGGTATGCAACCACCATAGTTCTCCCACTAGGTATCTACAACGAATTAAAGAAACATAAGAAAAAATAATGAAATTAAAAAAAAAGAATTAGAAAGAGAAAACGAAATTTGAAACAAGTTGAAGCTTACTTGGCATCAGGTTGGTCCTGTCATTTGCTGCCATATCAAACCCAAGTAATCCCGTTGCTCTCTTATACACTTCCAACTCTTAGGAAAGCTATGCACCATCAGCTGAAGACGACACCATCCTCTGGACACACTCGTAGAATCTAGACATAACCTCTCCATCAAATCTAAAGCCATAGGAGTACGCAAACGTAGGGTTGAGGTATAATCCTGCAGCATGAATTGGGCGATGGAGTGTGTCGTTCCATCGCGCATCAATCACCCCCCATATCATCTGTTGTCTCTCTTGCCCCTGATCTCCCTTGTCCTTGTAATAGGCACGAATGGATTCTTTGGCCCTATCCATGGCCTCATATAAGTAGCCCATTGCAGGCTTATCTCCATCAACCAAGCAAAGAACCTTTACCAAAGGTTCGGTGACGGCGCAAGCTTCCCTCACCGCATCCCAAAAGCTCAGTTGGTCTGTAACTAGCCTGAATATGGCTTGCCCCTCTGGTCTAGTGCTAAATGATAAGGCACGCCACTCAAGCGAAAGGAACATCGACTGTAAGTCCCACATAGAACCCAAGAGTGACTGGAGAGAAATAATGCTAGTGGTAAAGCGTGTGATGGCAGGACGCACCAACTTTGTCACTTGTGAAAGTTCTCATCAAGCTAAGCATCGTTGCATGATTGTATATGAATTTTGTGATGCTCCGTGTTGAATTAATGGTATCCATGATCCAATCAATCTTTGCTAAATCCTCTAACATCAAATCAAGGCAATGAGCCGCACAAGGAATCTAGAAGAGTGAAGGATACCTGGCCATAAGCATCCTAACAGCAAACACATAGTTCGCAGCGTTGTCCGTTATGACTTGGACAACATGCTGTGGACCAATCTCTTGGATGAACTCATCCAACAAGCTACATGGTGAAGCCGCATCTTTGACATGTGTAGATGCATCTACAAATTTCATAAATATCGTGTGCCCCTGGGACAATGAACCAAGAAGTTGAGAAGGGTCCTACCCTTCATATCAGTCCAACCATCTGACATCATTGTGCATCTTGATAACTCCCATGATTTTCGAAGATGCTCCAACCTGTGAGTGCAATCGGCCTTTTCATCCTCGAGGATGGGCCCTCTCAACTCCTCATAAGTGGGGGGCTTATACCCCGGTCCAACAATAGCAACCGCCTCAAACATGGACACATAAAATGGGTTTTTGGCAAAGTTGAATGGAATATCACTCCATAGCAAGCATCGACCAACACGTTTGTTTGCTTCTTTTTTCTCCTTTACTTTCACAATGGACCTTAGAGAAGGTTGTCAACCAGGTGTGGATCTCGACACAAAGAAAGGTGATGGTGATGTAGTCGAAGTTGAAGGCATTGTGGACTGCTGTGTGGAGAAGGTTTCTAGTCTCATCCCACTAGCCCCCACTCTTGTTTCGGTCCTGGATCTTGAGGCAATTTGATTTCTCACGGCCACTTTGTATTGTTTCTTTAGCTTAGTTCCCTCAATTGCTTTTTTGTCCTTGTCAATGTGATCCTCGCTTGCTGCGGCGCAAGAACTCACATCATGCCCCGGTATTTGTGTAATGTGATATTTCAGCTTGCTTATCCCACTTGTCATTCTTTACCCACATAGATTGCAAGTGAGACTTTGTCGATTTTCAGGCTCAATAGATGTGCCATATACCCAAAATGGATCCAAAGCCTTTGACATCTTATATATGGAAAAAATGAAGTTTCAAGTTGAACCTAGGGCAAAAAAAACATTTTCTTAGCATATGTGATTGATGGAAATATAAAAAAAAATCAAGAAATCAAAGATACATTGTTTGAGCATTCAAACTTTGATTTGATGAGGGAAAATAAATGGACATTTTTCAATTTTTGTGAGGTTTTCCAAGGATCTAGGGCAAGAAAAAAATTCAAAACATTTCTTTGGCTAACATAACTGCTGCAAATTACAAACAGGTGGAAATACATTGTTTAAGAACCTTTACAAAACAGTAGAAGATGTAAAAATCATTGCCAATGCAAACCAACATGAATCCTCTTGGAAAAATGAGAAATGATGGCCAATTTTTTTTACATACCTTCAGCTATGATAAACTTGGAAAAAATTCCAAATGCAAAGCTCCAATCTTCAAATCTGATCCTTAATGGCGAGTGAAATGATGAATAAAATCCTCCTTGGGCAAAATCGAAGCTCTCCTAGTCTCCTTGGCTCCCCTCTCCTTGGTTGTAGTGTCCAAAATGAACCAAAAGACAACTATTTTGCGGCTTTAAAACCCCTTTTCCGGCTACTCACACGCCCTATCAAAAAATCGGGTTGACTCGGGATAAATCGACGAAAAATCGGCAGGAAATTGGGCAAATTTTTTAGGCAATTTTTTGGTAAAAAATAAGGGCTTGCAAAAAATCGCGTTTTATTGGCATATCATGATAAGTCGGCTGTGGTTGGTAACACTGGAAAGCACTGATATATAGATGTGGTGGATGCCAAATAAAAAATGATACATCAAAGTTTCAAAGATTGGAAATTTGGAAGTTTCAACACAAGTTGGCCAATGCGATTGAATCCTTGCTCCACCAAAAAATCCTTGATGGTGATTATGATGGTTGTGTAGCTACCTCAACAATGAATGATGATGACCACGGACCCTCTCCCTTCCTTCTCCATAAGCCCAAAAAAAAAATGACCAATGTTTTAAAACTTGGAATCAGACTTTGAACAGTTTGAGGGTTAATTCGATTTGAAACCAGAATCGGCAATGACTCAGAGTGGTTTGATTTCAATGACTCAAAACTACTAAAAAAGACATAAAATTTTACAATTTTAATGTAAAAAATATATGAAAGATTCCAAACTATAGAGACAATATGCAAAGTCTACTCATGTATATATGAGTGTAGTTAGAATTGTCTGGCACTTGTGAGTATTGTCGAGTGCCAGTTGAAATGAGAAATCGTAGCATACTTGTGGGGTAGACTCAGCACTCGCTGAACTCACCAGAACTCGTTGCACTCGCCGAAACTTGCGGATACTCCCCCGATCACCTCCGCAATAATTAATAGTAATCGTCAACCGCCCCTTAACTTAAATAGATTATTGTCTCTCTGTTTTTTTTATGATGAAGGGGGATCTCTCCTACAAAATGAATAAAGAAAGAAAGGTTAGATCCAATCCATGTGATTTTTCCTTGTCGCCGCCTGTGAGAGGCTCCGTATTTCAACTGCTTGGACCGGGGGAGCACTGAGATCCTGACGGTAAGTCCGGGAAATCCATCGCTTACTTTTAGGTTGATGACATGGACATAATAATAATCCACACATAGACATAATACTGTGGTTGCTTTTGGATTTCCGTATTCTCCACTTTTATATGAAAAAATAGTTTATTAACCAATCACAAGACACTATTTGTTTTATAATACACTATCTTTTTATAATTATATAATATTTTAGGTTTTATTGTTATTATTTGAAATACAATTTATCATGATTAATTGACTAATTTAGGTGTTATTCCTATTATTTGAAATACACCTCATCATGATTAATCGACTAAATTAGGTTTTTTTTGGGTAAGCATTGATGCAAAAATAAAATCACAGTATCTAATAGAATCGTTTTTATAACTTATATGGATTAAAAATGTCATTATGCATGTTTTTTTCACAATATATACTGTATTTTTTTATTTTTTTCATATTTGCTGAGTCTTATCCGAGTCATCGAGTCTGCTGCATCCCAAGCTAACCGAGTATTTGCTTAGTCCGAGTCTAACTACACTGGTATATACCATTTAAGGGTGAATGTATCAAAACGGCACTAAGTGCGATACATATCTGAATAAAAAATGAAAATACATAATCATCAAAATCATTGCCTATATTGGGATCTTGTTCATCAATAACACCATGTCCCCCCCTCCTCTTAGGCTATATACCTTGTGTCTACCTTGAATCTCGAAGTTGATCCTCCAAGGACATTAGTCAACACCCTACGATTTTGATGAAATTTATTAATCCAAGTGTTAAAATAAGGTAGAAAAAGCTTTCCATGCTTAATAAGTGATTTTGCATGACTGAAGAGTACATTTTTATTAAGGTCATGAAAGAGGAGTTCAATCAACTTCAACAATCAAGCATCAACACCACCAACATCAAGGAACATAGAGAGTTTGTTGTGCTTGATTAAATTCCAATCCCTTACCCTCATACTTGATAGAACCTAGTGGAAACGTTGCAATATTGAAATCTTGAAAACTATTAAGTTTGTTGAATTTTGAATGGGATCTAAAATCTACTTTTTGCATATGAAGTACGATGAGGTTGGAACCACTCTCAAACATCCTAAAACAATTAATGGTAATGTTAAAAATTTAAGTAAAATGATAGAAAATGAAAATGACATTCTCTTTATCTATGTTGCGTGGGAGTGCCCCCCGCCCCTTCGGCCCCACTCCTGAAGCTCGCTTTCGAAGGAAGCGTCTAGGAAGCACTGGGAAAGCGAGCTTCCTAAATGCTCCCATATGGGAGTGTTTTCAGGAAGCTCGCTTCTAGGCCAAAAAAAAAAGCTCCCACCTTTTTGTTGAATTTTAGCATTAGCATATATTCTTTTAAAAAATTTGCACACTGTAAGATAACAATAGACAACTGCAGTAGATACATCAACACATCAAAACATCATACACATTGAACACAAGAGTTTTTCACGAGGAAAACTTTAAAGGACAAAAACCCCAAAAGCATTAGTAATTCATCTCTTAAATGAGATGACTTGAGTTTCTTCAATCTCAGAATTCTAAGATAAATGTTTGTCAATAATTCTCAAACCCTAATAGGCTTGAACCATTGATCAAAATACCACAAGAAATAATTTTTACAAAAAATTTCAAATTAGGGCTTGCTGCCCTAATTTCTTCCAGCTGCCCGAAGTTGACAGAGAGCTGCCCAGACTTCAGTACATTTCCCAAGCCTGCCCGAAAACCCTGTAACTCTGCCCGGATTTTGCTGCTGTCTGCCCGAACTAGTTTTCTTATTGCCCAGATCTGTCGCAACCCTGCCCGGATGTTTGATAGGCTGCCCGAGGCTGTAGCTATGCTTCTCGAAGTCTATAATTGACAAATCGTAGCTTCCCGGGCCTAGTGGCGGCTGCCTGAGGGAGCTAACAGGTAGCCTAAGCCTTGTTTAGGGCTGTCTGTAGGTGCCCGAAGACTGAGAGGGATGCCCGAGAGTCAGCCTGTGAAGATAAGGGCTGCCTGAGACTATTAATAGCCAGAAGAAGGCTACTCGGAGAGGAAGAGGATTTCCAATGAAGGTATACAGGCTGCCCGATTATGAAACGAAACTGCCCGTGAATAGATGCCTGCTGCCTGAGGGTTTTGGAGAGTTGCTCGAGAACCTGCAGTTGTAGCCATGAGGATTTTGCTGCGGCCTGGATGGAGGGTGTACACTAGGGTAAGAACCCTAGGTAATTGTTGTTCACCTGTGAGGAGTAAAACCCTAACTTAGGGTTTGTTTGTAGCAATGAGGTAGATGCCCTAGCTAGAAGGCCTCCATGCTAGGGCATAACCAAAACAAGAACTTCTCTCTCTTTAAGAACCAACGAAAATCTTCTTTTGGAGCAGCTGATGATCATCAATAAGTGTGTAAAAAATAAAATGAGTTGATCTTCTTTTATAGCCTTTGAATCACTTGGATGTGGACCAAAACTTAAAAGAACAAAATAATAATATTTTATTCTTTTATCTTTTTGACTTTTACATTTAGTGGTACTAAAGGTCTTTCTGTATTTTCACTTTGACTTCTTACTAGTCCAAGGGTCCTTATGTATTTTTGACTTTTACCTTAGCCTTCTTCAAGTGCCCTGTGGTCAAAACAAGTGGTCATCGGGGTCCTTGATCCCCACTCAAAGTACATCATCATAAATAGAGAGAATTACTAATGCTTTTATCTCACACTCCTTGTGCCACCAAGATCGGGTACTAGGTGTTTTGACCAAGGATAGCTAATCCTTGGAGAAGATCACAAAGCTTACAGATCGAGGGTAGGAGTGCCTCACATGCCCAGACTCGGTCTAGGACTTATAGTGATGTCCTGGTAACTGACCAGGTGCCTCAGCCATAGGCTGCATAATTTGACCCAAGGTCAAATACTTGGTAACTGACCAAGCGCCTCCATTCTCTCGGAGAATGGCCCTCAACCCTAGGCCGAGTCCCCTAGTTCTAGACTAGTTCATGTTTTTGGTAACTGACCAGGTGCCTCCATTCAAAGAATGGCCACTCAGCTCTAGGTTGAGTTCCCCCAGTGTTGTACTGGTTCCACATCCTGGTCCTTGACCAGATGTCCCCATTCAACAGAATGGCTACTCAGCTCAAGGCAAAGTTCCCCCAGTGCTGGACTGGTTCCACATCCTAGTCCTTGACCAGATGTCCCCATTCAACAGAATGACTACTTAGCTCAAGGCTGAGTTCCCCTAGTGCTGGACTGGTTTCACATCTTGGTCCTTGACCAGATGTCCCCATTCTCCTAAGAGAATGGATCTTGATGGTGCTTAGGCAAAATCAACACTCCCTTTCAGCGAGAGAGGTATTCTCTGTCATGCCAAGCTTGTCACGAAAGTACACAAACTTTGTTCTTGTCTGAGGCTTGGTCAGGATATCTGCAATCTGTTCATCTGTACGAATGTACTGCAACTTCAGAGTGCCTCTCTGTACTAGGTCTTTGATGAAATGATACTTCATTTCATTGTGTTTCGATCTATCGTGAAACACTAGATTCTCTGAAAGCTTAATGCAACTCTGATTATTGCAATTAATAATCGTTGAGTCAAGCTTTCCATCGAACATATCAGATAGTAGTTTCCTAAGCCAAATTGCTTCCTTGCAGGCATCACTTGCAGCAATATACTCAACTTCAACTATACTCTGTGCTATGGAACCATGTTTCTTGCTGCACCAAGAGATCATTGTAGATCCCATATTGAAGTAGTAACTTGAAGTACTTTTCCGATCTACTGCACTACCAGCCCAATGAGAGTCAGCGTATTCGGCTAAAAATACTCCACTACTGGAAGTATACCTGAGCCCATAAGTGATAGTACCTCGCACATATTTGAGTACATGTTTGGCAGCTACCTAGTGTATGTGCTTCGGATCAGACATGAATCGACTCAGAGCATTCACTGTGTAACAGATATCTGGTCTCGTGTGTACGAGATACATCAAGGATCCAATGAGCTGTCTGTACAGAGTAGAGTCCACATCTTGTGAACTCGTGGCCGAGTCTCGCAACTTTTTCAAGTTGGT
Organism: Pseudotsuga menziesii; assembly: GCA_001517045.1. Taxonomy (NCBI): domain Eukaryota; kingdom Viridiplantae; phylum Streptophyta; class Pinopsida; order Pinales; family Pinaceae; genus Pseudotsuga; species Pseudotsuga menziesii. The sequence continues at coordinate 352,811 of LPNX011120871.1, read as the reverse complement.
AGTCATGGGCACGCTCATGGACTTGCAGTATTGCATCCCAAATCTCTGCAAATGTCCACTGCATACTTCCCTTGTGTCAGGAAGATCTCGCCTGGATTTTGTCAGACCTCTAGGCCAAGAAAATAATGCATCAGACCAAGATCCTTCATTTCAAATTCATAGGTGAGTTCCCTCTTACGCTGTGCTATCAGTTGTTCCTCACCTGTAAGGAACAAGTCATCCACATATAGGACAATGATGAAGATATGATTATGAACAACCTTAAAGTATAGATTGGAGTCAGCAGTACTTTTGGAGAACCCCAAGCTGTGAAGGAATCCATCCATCCTCGCATACCAGACTCTCGGAGCCTGTTTGAGCACATACAAGGCTTTCTTTAGTTTACACACATGAGACTTATTTCCATGAGTCACAAAGCCTTTAGGTTGTTCAGTGTAGACTTCCTCATCAATCTTACCATTGAGGAAGGCATAAAAATCAGATTTGGATTTTCAGAAAGAAGCTGCCATAGCTCCAATGCCTTTGGGAACTAGAGGGAGTGTTTTATATCACTAGAAAAGTCATGGAATAGGTTTTCCATCTGTTACTGGATGAACTAGTAGGGCTAGTCACTGATAAGCAATGTACAGAGAGAGTGGCCACTGTCACCTTAGTCACTCTTCCAAAACTTCTTCGGAGAGTCGGAACCTCCAAGGGGAGAGCCCTTCTGCAAGACACTTGGAAAGCACAACTATATCTTTCTATAACAATATTAGTGACCAGTGCCTTTATGGAGTCAAAGAAGAGAACATAGTATGTACATTCTAAGTGATTGTAGGTTTTACAAGTGTATCAATATGATACCAAAGATCATTCATGTACCAACAGGAAGGTAGAGGCGTTAAGTGACAAGTTTTGACAAACACACTTGTAATAACATTTGAATATACAACAAAGACAACCATTCACTAAGCAATTATCATCATTCACATGTAACAATCCAATCTAATAGGCTAATTCAAACATATTTCGATGGTGAAAGATCCAATTTTCAAACCAACCGTTTATCATAAACATAGTGCAATTTATTAGCAGTTGACAATAATGGACAGTTTGCACAAGGTATAGCAGCAGTAGTATGACAGTATTATAGCAGCAGTGAGGTTACCAATCATACTAGTGAGTGCATTCTGCTATAATGTAGAGTTATCCAACCGCTTTGTCCTTCACATGTAATTAACCTCACATAGCATCCCAGTTGGATTTAATCAATTACTGCAAATTTAAGTGCTGCAAGCACACCAATTAGGACAGTCTTGTAGCATGTAAATGACAGTGAGATTCTATCTTTTACGTCACAAACTTTGCAAGTGTTTGACTGTCTTTTACTTACGCTTAATAACTTCTTTTGTATGTCGTCTTTGGCAGGAAATAGGGCAGAAGCAGGGAGAAGGTCTGCACTATTTTGCAGACCTTTATAAAGGCCCAAAGGCAGCACAAGGGAGCTGCTACAGCCTTGGGAAAAGGCTGTCGCAGACAGGCCTGCCCTAGGACAGACCTAAAGGTGAGGGCTGAGGCTTGAAAGAGAGGAGATGAAAAGGGGCCGTGAGGGTTAGGATGGTAGGGCTAGGATAGGCTAGGTTTTAGGACTGTTTTTAAGGGCATTTTTAGTGTTTATTATTTTTTAGATTTTCTGGGCTTCCTAAAATTTCGCCCTAGTGTTTTTAGGCCTTAGGGAGGCAGGCCAAAAATATAGGAGAGAGGGCCGAAATTCTAAGGAGGCCCGAAATTTGAAAAAAAATGAATTTTTTTATTTTTAGGGTTTTGACATAAAATTGCAGACCTAAATTTAACCTAATCCACCATGGAAATGCAAATAAGAACATATGAAAATGAAATTTAATTGTAGATGAAGGTAAAACCAAGGGTTTTTAGGTTTTACCCTAACCCTAGGGCATCAAGGAAGGGGACCAACCTTCCTCTTGAGAGGTCCTTTCAAAGTTTGGCAAACTACCTTTCAAAGTTTTGCAAACTAGGGCTTTCTCTAACTGCCACAAGAGCTGGTTAAAGGAAGCCTAGCTAGGGCAAAACTCAAAGACCTAAAGCCCAAGCTTTAAAAGACTCCTTGAGGATGTCCTTTTGATACTATGGTGATAGAAGGCTGAGAAATGACCTAGTTTAGATAAAATGCAGCACTAATGGCTACCATTCAATCATAAACATGCATCATCTATCGACATTTAACAAAGAGAAATCAAGAGAACTTAGATACCTCCTTGTACATGTGTTAAGCAAACAATTCTAGCATCACCTTAGCAAAGAGCATGAACAAAAGATACTTCAAGAGATTTGCGTTTAAACCAGAAAATATATCCTTCTCAAGAGGTGCGCATCACTCTAAGAGCCCTAAGAAGGTTAAAAAAGTAACATAATGTTTTATCCCACTTGTCTTATGTTCAAATGAAGTGAGGAGAGGTTTATTTATAGCGTCTCACGCTCACTTCACAAAAATATCTAGCCCAACATGCCTTTAAAATGTCAATTTGAAATTATAACAAAAATAATATGAAATAATCCATTCTATGGGTAACATGGGTCTTTTTCTGCACAGTTTACCCTTAAGTGACTAAAATGGATAAAAACAAGCAAATCACTTCGATTGAAAGGCAGGAGTGAGCTGGAGGGAGCGTGTCATGCCCCATCTAACCTCGAGAATGTAGAAAATCCCTCGACGCCCTCCCCAAACAAGCAGAATGACTTAGCATGGAGGATGACGTCATCATGAAAAATAGCCCAAGGAGAGAGAGCGCCAGTGTGCAGAGTGACCAAGAGGGTGCATGAGGTGACTATGAAGAGAGACCGAGGTCTCACAACTGAAAGAAAGGTCACTGATGCAATGAAACAAGTGTGGGGTCATGTGGCCCAGTGATCATCCCTTGGGAGCCCCAAACACCAACCCTAGGGTTAAAAACCTCAACAAAGGGTAGTTAGTAGTGCCATTAAGCCATAGTACTCCTAAAAGAAGGGGCCAAAGGGCTCGAGCATGACCACCACTGCTGAATAACACCCCTCTAAGTCAGAAGAATAGCATCTCTCCCTGGGGCACATCTGAAGGTGCGGTGGGTACAGGTGTAGCGTAACACCATCCATATATCTTACGCCTCCAACATAGCTATGGTGTGGGAGAACGATCCTTCTAAAGACAGGCTACCAAAACTGCTGAAAATGGCTCATAAATCAGAATCTGATGCCCATAAAGAATCTACAATTTCTCCAACGCTTTGAGGAATGAGGAGGAGCGTTCTACACTGTTGGAAAGGTCTCAGAAAGAGGTTTCCAACCATATATCACAAGCCACCATCTGAGCCATGGCTTTGGAGATCTAGGGGTCCAAAGTGAAGGTCTTGTTGTGCACAAATTGCTCCAGAATTGGCGCAAAACAAACTGCAAAAGGTGAGCCAATGCCATGAAGATCATCAAGTGAAAAGGTGCTGATACAATCCACATATGTGTAGAACCAAGAATAAGCAAGTAACCCAAGCAAAACACCATGAGCACCTCAATGATCCATAAAGGTGTAACCCCTGGCTGAAATTGTAATAAAAATCACAAGTGGACACCTGGGCAAAATGGGGGGTAATACTCTCCACTAAAGAAAGGAAACTCCGTTCCAGAACCATTAAAGAATTTCTCATTAAATGGAAGAACTGTCCAGAGGAAGGTTCATCTTCGGAAACAAATTTTTTTTTCCAACAACATCCCTCATTGCTCTTGCAATCCTAACAGGGTGGGCAATGTTTTATACATAAAAATAACATAGGCCTAGGTAAAGGGAACTTTAAAATAATATAAAACAAACATAATAAAGAGAAATAATAATTAAAAATGATTTAAAAAAATAAAAAAAATAAAGAAGGCATACCTTTTCAAATGAAAAGGTACAAAGGGGCCTCTCCAAGCATATTTATATGGCCTGATTTATACAATGATCATTTACATTTGTTTTTATTCAATCTCCACTCTTATAAATTTGACTTTCTTACAAAGTTACCAAACAAGCTTCCTTAACAGCCAAGGGCTTTTGGGAGATAAAGCATCTTGGGAATGCTGTCCACCTTCTCAGTGATGCATCACCTTCTTCTCTTCTATGGAGAGTTAATTGACCTTGGATGTTAGGACTGGTCCTCCTTGCCGTCCTTTTGGGGGTGGCGTAAGCAAATTCCACACTGGGTTATCCCCTAGGGTCCCATCATCCTGGGCCACTCTTCCATAGACATTATCCGGAAGGAACTTGGTATTGACATTCACAGAGGATGAGCAAGGCAAGTTCCCTCTTCTTCTGGCGGCAGCTGCACTTATGTCCAGATTCTGTTTTTTCATCGGCTCTCCTCCTCTTTATAGGGTTCCCCCCTTCAGGATTATTTACTTTTATGCTCAGGCTTATGTTTTTTTCTTTTCTGTTATTGTACTTGTTCTTCATTTCATTTCATTTTCTTAGTGGGGTCTCTTGTACCCTCCCTGTTGTTGGTTGGGCTTTTAATGGCAGATGTAATCTCTAGTCCCTTTGACATATTTTGGTCTCTTGTGGACATTAATATAAATTTCAATTTCAATATTTTTTCCTTATAGTTGCATGCAGTGCGTGGATTTGAATACATTGTCAAAGCTTTTATAATTTCAGAGTTTGATCTTCATTTAGCAATCTAGTAATGCTTATTTATGCTTCAACATAGATACATGAATTCAAATCTGTCAAATGCAAATTGTTGGGTTCTGAAATAACCAAGGAAATTTGAAATAGAATGCAGGTGCTGAAATTTTGGCAAAGTATATCTGTACATGGATTCTTTTGGAGTGAAATGTGTTAATTGACTGCAATATTGTTACCAGAAGTTGAGCAGGAAAAATTAACAGAAGATGGGGGGTTGTGTTTCAATTCCACACAAAAGGCATAGAATTTGTGGGAAGTTACGTTCGCGAAAATCCAAGAAGAGTCAACGGATTCCGGTTACTGCTACAAAACCTTTACCAGATATTGGTGCTAATAAGGATGCATGTTCAAACCCAGAAAAGAGTTTAACTGCACGTGCTAAAACTAAGGCTGCGGCCCGAAACATTGGAGCAACTCAGGCTCAACGGCAACATACCCCCTCCGATTTTCATGGTAATTCAAAGGTTGAGCTAAGAATAGTTGTTGCAATTGTTTTGATATGGTATAATGGTACTTACGTATGTTTTTCTTTTGAATTCTGAAATATATTGCTGGGTTCCTTTTTTGAGTGCATTCCTTCAATCATTTTCTTTATTGCATTTCAAGCTTATCATTCTATTTCTTGGATTTAGAAGAAAGTCCAATGGGTGATTTGCATGGGTCATTAACTTTATGAAAGCCTTCCATGGATTAGTGTATTTAATAATTCATTTCTTACAGAAATGATCTGTCTCTTTCTTGCTATACTAAGCCAAAGAGGATGCTCAAATTAGTCTACCCTTTTTATAATACTGAATGGTTTCCTCATCCAAGTGTTCCCTCTTTATTTTCAGTACAGACTGAGATGTGAGAATAATGTTTTAATACCATTACTATTGAATGGAATCATTAAAACATCTCCATATAATATTATGAAGAATTTGTGAGGGATAATAATGACAAGGTTTGGACTTGTTTAATCTCCTTAGGGACCTGGAGTCCTGATTTCTCAAGTTTGATCAGTTATTTTTTATAATGTCCGTTTTTTTGGAAAGTTATTTTTTCTGGTATTATATTTTTTAATGAGTTTCTCTTCTAAGTTATGAGATACGGAATGCGAAATTGATTTTTTACAAGTTGCCGCCTTGATTTACAATTACTACTTTTAATACTTGCATTCAGAATTTCAAATAGAATAAATGTGGACCGACACCAATCATCCAAGAATGCATCATTTTACATTCATAAATGACATGCTTACCACTCTTAACGATAGGAATCTCGGCTATTGTCTATGGTTACAACCTGGCTATGTTGCTACCTGACATTTCATGCTGCTGTTTGTACATTAATATATGATTAATCTACTAAGCTCTTATTCTAAGTTGGTATTCCAAATTGTAGACTATTTTAATTCAATTATGTTTACTTTGTCCTCAATTCAATTGTGAGACAATTGAGGTTTACTATGTTCTTGCAAGCTTTACTTTGACCTTGGAAGTTTCATATTTACTTGATTCTATTTCGAGGGAAATTTCTCAGCATAATGTTGGAGGGACTATAGGCATAAAGACCTTTTTAAATTTTTTTGAAAGCTTGCATCTTATCCTACAAAACAGAACAATATGATTTCTTCAATGAAATCATCACTTCTTTGAGGGATACTGTAGCTGGTCTCATCTTCTTGTTAGAAGCAATGGTCGTGGGATCAAGGAGTGTTGTTAGTTAGTCCTAATGCTACATTTTAGAATTGTAATCATAATGTCTAACATCCACAACGCCCTAATATGAAAAATTAATATGTAAGTATGTGCAACTACGAGGTGAATGTGGAAGTTGTTTGGATGTATGTGCCCAAATTGGCCCTGCACCATGTTATAAGAGAATATTATTTTTAGTGTCAGTTCTAAATTTAGAAATGGAATAGATCAAGGGTCATGCAAAGTAGTTGTAATATGTATTATAAATAACTCATCTTGGTAAGATGAGTTTATGAGAGTTCATGGAATTTGAGTTTCCATGTTGTACTCATGCACTTAAAAAACAGTTTTCTTTTTTCATGTTAAGAGAGCATACTGGGTTGCCAGATAAATCTCTTGAAGTTTGAGTCTGAGAATTGACCTATGTTGCATCGGCCTTGGGGACTGGGGTACGTGGGGGACACAGGGACGAGTTTTCTGTGTTAGATTTTTACATTTTATTCAATATGATCTAGGATCTTATTTGAGAGAATAACATGCACAACAATAATCACAAGAGACAAGAGACAAGAGACAAATATTTTCCTCGGGGAAACCATAAAGGAGAAAACCCCGCAACTCAGAGATAGAACGAGCACCAGTAGCAAAAGTAAAACCCAAAAGTATAAAGATGATCTTTGACATCTGCTCTCTCTCTCACTTGTGCGAGCTCGTCCTCTCTCTCTCATGTGCTATTGATGAGTGAGTGTGTGTGTTAAAATAGAGTCACACTCTCTGTTTATACCTTTTTTCCACTTGACATTTTCCCTATAGGGCCGACTTCTCTAGGAGAGTCTAATAACCCTAATATAACCTAACTAAGGGGTCTAATGCCCCGACATACAATGGACGGTTAACCTCAATGACTTTACATGACTTAATTACATTAACGACTCTCCCGATCGGAGGAGCAAACATCTCCGTCGGGGTACAATGAAATACAATATGAAATATACAAGTGAATATCTTTCGAAGTTACAATTACATTAACACTCCCTCTTAACTAGGAAGATATTCTCTTGACACAGACATCAATATAGATAGGCACAAGTCTTCAACGCTGGATCATCATTGTCACTGCTGCTGCTGTTCTCATCATCTCGAACAAATGGTGCTATCTCTCGAATCTACTCGTCATAGGAAGTTCTACAGAGCCAACCCTTTTTCATGCTGGATGTAGGCCTAGCCTTCATGTAGGTCTTCAAATCATCAAGTAGGTATAGCTCAGGACTTATTGCCTTGCAAAACCTGAAGGATCTCCTAGGACTGATTATATGCCTTTGCAAATCTTGAAGGAGCATCCAAGGACTTATTATATGCCTCTGCAAAAACTGAAGGATCTCCTAGGACTGATTATATGCCCCTCTCTAAAACCTGCAAGAGCATCCCAGGACTGATTATATGTCTTTGCAAAACCTGAGTACCCATGCTGGTTTCCTCTTGTAAGAATTATTTTCACGGGGTGGATCTACAGGTTCCTGAGGTTCTATTTCTCGATCTTCTTTTGGAGTTGCTTCATTGATTGTTGTATCTCGGATCCTGGGTACTTCTGGTTCTTCAATGTCTTCAATAGGTACTTTTCTGGATTTGTTGTAAGTTGAGTCTTCGTCAAATGTCACGTCCCTGCTGATATCGATCTTCTTGTACCCTGGAAAGTATATTCTGTAGGCCTTCGAGTTTTCACTATATCCCACAAATATGCCCTTCTTTCCTGAAGGGTCTAACTTCGTTCTTTTCTCCTTTCGAATGTGTATGTACACTAGGCAGCCAAATATCCTGAGATGGCTGACTTTTGATTTCTCGTCGGAGAAAGTTTCTTCTAGTGTTTTGTTGTCCAGTACTTTGTGTGGAGTATAATTCTGTACATACATGGCTGTTCTTGCAGCTTCTTCCCATATGCATGGGAAGATCCTGATCATGAAGCATTGCCCTTGCTGCTTCCATAATCGTTCTATTCTTCCTTTCTGCAACTTCGTTTTGTTGTGGATTGTATGGAGTGGTCAACTCCCTCTTAATCCCTGACTCTTTGCATAATTCCTTGAATTCTTCTGATGTGAATTCTCCGCCATTGTTTGATCGAAAGGTCTTGATTTTCTTATCTGTGTGATTCTCCACCAGGGCTTTCTATTCCTTAAATTTGTTGAATACTTCATCTTTGCTCTTCAAGAAAGATATCCAGGTCTTCCTAGAAAAATCATCAATGAAAGAAACATAATATACATAGCCAGTCAATGAACTGGATGACATTGGGCCACATACATCAAAGTGGATGACTTCCAAGATTCCTTTTGCTTTGCTCTCGCTACTTGGAAATGTCTTCTTTATGTTATTTCCCTTCGCACATCCTTTGCAGACGCCTTCATGTTTTGTTTGGATTTTAGGAAGACTGTTGATTGCTTTGCTTGCAAGTGATAGTGCTCTATAGTGCACATGTGCAAGCCTCATGTGCCATAATTCACTTGGTTCCATGGAGTCATGGACCAAGGCTTGTTCAAGTTGGCCCTTAAGTTTGTATAAGCCTCTCTCTTGCTCTCCAATCACTACTGCATCATCTATGGTCTTTCCTTTTGGCCACATAAGAACTTGGCCATCAATAAATGCAACTCTCATACCTTTTGCATCCAATGCAAATATGGAGAGAAGATTCTTCTTGAGTCTTGGTACATATAGAACATCCTTCATCTTCCAAGATTTTCTAGAGTTTAGCTTGTAAGAGGCTTCACCACTTCCTATTATAGGGTATTGGTAGTCATCCCCAAGTTTCACCTTGCGAGGTGACTCATGTTCAGATAGATTTACAAAGGATTCCTTAAATCTTGTCATATGTTTGGAAGGCCCACTATCTACAAGCCAATCATTACTCCCATGTGAAATAGTACCCATGAGAGCTGAAATTAGAACATATTCTTCATCGCTTGAAGAATCTTCACTGTCTCCTCTGGTTCTCTTCCTGGGAGGTTCATCATCCTTTGCATTGTGAGCATGATGTCTTTTCTTGTTGTTGTTCTTCTTTTTATTCTTGGGACAATCCCTAGAAAAATGTCCCTTCTCATCGTAAGTATAGCATCTGACATTAGATAGATCTTTCCTGGGTCTTCTAGGGTTATCTTTCTGATTCTGGTGGTGATGCTTTCCTTTCTTATGATGAGAGTGCTCCCTTTTGTTATTCTTGGTATGTGCTGTGAGAGCTTGATCTTCATTTCCCATCTTTTCTTCTCGAGCTACAATTCGAGCTTCTTCTTGTGAGCATTCCTCCCACATCCTACTGAAAGTGATTAACTTTCTTCTAGCACAAATTCGTTGAATAAAGGAGTCCCATAACCTAGGGAGACCATTCAAGGTGGTCATCACAACTTCTCCATTCTCTACGTCTTCTCCCACAGCTTCAAGTTGTTCTTTGATTTGAGAGACCCTTGTAAAGTATGAATGTATGGTCTCTGCATTCTGGATCTTTACATTCTTCAACTGATTTCGCAAAGTCATCTGATTTATATTCTTTCCTTCAAATAGCTTGGTCAAGGAATCAAACATCTCTTTAGGTGTCTTTAAGGAAAACATATGTGGTATAAGGTGATCCTTGACAGAATCAACAATAATCCTCTTGGCCTTGACCAAGTTCTTCTTGTGTAAGGCTTTAGCCTTATCTCCCTCTGGAACTGGAACCTCTCCACTTATGTAGTTGTCCAATTCATTTTCTTCAAGAACAAGTGAAATCCTATACTTCCATGCTCGAAAGTTATCAACTCCTTCAAGCTTATCCTCAAGCTTGGTGTGATGAGACATTTTTAATGAGAACCTCAAATGGAAATACAAAATATTTAGATCTTACCACTTTGAGATGCCTGGACTGGATCTTGAGCTGGTCTTTTGCAGTGCTGGTTTTTTGGTCTGGAGTCAAACTAGGTTTTGACTTTCCCAGAGTTTTACCCAACCAAAAATTTCGATCTTGGTCTCTAAATTTTGATTTTGAGGAGAACAATCCTATGCCGGGTTTACTTAAAAATTCCACTTTTGTGAAAATCCCTAATTTCCCGTAGTAGTGACAGGCCAAAAACTGAAAATGCCCGGAATCAGATTTTGCTTCGACAGGAAGATGTGCCCTTCAAAGGAGAGTTAGCCTAGCCTCCCTTCTTTGATGATTTGTGGAGAGAGACCCAAAAATTAAGAATCCCTAGCTTCTGCAGCTGCACTATGCCTTCTTCTTAGTTTGGCTCTGATACCATGTTAGATTTTTACAGTTTATTCAATATGATCAAGGATCTTATCTGAGAGAATAACATGCACAACAATAATCACAAGAGACAAGAGACACAAAGATTTTCCTTGGGGAAACCATAAAGGAGAAAACCCCGCAACTTCCTCAGAGAAGAATGAGCACTAGTAGCAAAAGTAAAACCCAAAAGTATAAAGATGATCTTCGACAGTTGCTCTTTCTCTCACCTGTGCGAGCTCGTCCTCTCTCTCTCATGCGCTATTGATGAGTGAGTGTGTGTGTTAAAATAGAGAGTCACACTCTCTATTTATACCTTTTTTCCACTTGACATTTTCCCTACAAGGCCGACTTCTCTAGGAGAGTCTAATAACCCTAATATAACTTAACTAAGGGGTCTAATGCCCCGACATACAATGGAGGGTTAACCTCAATGACTTTACATGACTTAATTACATTAATGACTCTCCCGATCGGAGGAACAAACATCTTCGTCAGGGTACAATGAAATACAGTATGAAATATACAAGTGAACATCTTCCGAAGTTACAATTACATTAACAGTCGAGACAACTAGAGCACACCCCCAATTTTTCACGGGACGACAGGTTGGGGACGGAAATTATATATATATATATATATATTAAAAACTTTTGAAATAAAAAGTAGAACTAATTATAAAATTCAAATTACAAAAGGAAATATTAAGTGATGTGACTATTGTCTAGTCATCATTGTCCATTGTCAAAACAAAATAGTTAAGACTCAAGATACATGCCTAAGATCTAAAACTGAAAACTTTAAATACTTCTAACTTCTAAGTTAACAATTAAACTGCAACTTAAAACTTGAAAGTTAAAATAGTAACAAAAAATTAAAAATTTACAAGATTGTATACATGAATGACGAATCATTTCGAAATTTAAATAACAAATAAATTTATATTTGTAATTTGACATTTGTAAATACTAAATTATAATTTTATAAAACTATAATAACATGTGTTGAGATTTCTACCCAAAAAAATAAAATGTAAGATATCAAATTTGAAATAGTTGTGTTGTGCAGTGTGTTGTGGTTGAGAGGGGGCAAACTTATTATGAGTGTGAGCCTGTGTTGAGCCATGAACTCAAACTTTGAGCATGTGCCAAGAGCTTGAGATTTGAGAGGGGGCTGCGAGTTGTAGTCTTCAAGCTAAGAGGGGTGCGCATGGAATTGCAGGCAAGGGAGCTGCAGATAGGGGAGTTGTGCATGGGACTATAGACGAGAGTCGACCTAGTAAGTAGCGGCTCACATAGTGATGGGCAGAACCTTAGAGCGGAAGGTTATGCAGGTGTTGGAGTGATGGGTAGCCCAGAGGGTTATGCGGGTGCAATGAGTTAGAGTGAATGTTAGGAATGTAGGATAGAGAAGAGAGAATGGGAGGGGGTTGTGGGTTAGAGGAATAGGGGGAGCCCAGAGGGTTAGGTTAGGTTTTTAATTTTTTAGTTTTTTAAAATTCTTTTATTGTGCAGGTTGAGGGACGCCCAGAAGTCCCTGATTGGTCAAGGGACATTCTTGAGAAGTCCTCGATTTTGACGGGAACGTTTAGGGTACGACTCAGAAGTCCCCAAGTCCCCAACAGAGTCCTCGATGTCCTCGATGAATTGGGGACGTTTTGAGGAGTTCCAAAGCCCCTAGAACACGGGAACGTAGGAAACACCAATTTTTTTTTGGGGGACGGGTCCCTGTGCAACATAGGAATTGACAGTCTATGAAGGAAGTCTGTCATTCTATTGACAAGTTTAGTTGAGGCATAGATCCATTCTTTTAGTGCTTTGAGTAATGGTGGTAGGAAGTGAGTTTGGTTTCTCACATCAATTTGTGAGATTCATCAGTCTGAGATTTTCCATCTTCGAGGCATTTCAGTCCTAACTTTAAGGCAAATGTCGTGAAATTCTTATGAGAATTGTAGTAATGTAAGGATGTGTGTTGGGTGTTGAAGTCCTGCTTGGTCCACTGTTAAAAAATATATAGGTTTGCACTGGTAAACCACCATTAGAATTCGTCATGTTTGTTGTTGATGGTGCTGTGAGAACACTTTGGTGGAGACATATATATGTAGAATATATCTAGAGTGAGATGTGTGTGTCTATGAATACTTGTGATGGCTTTTTAGCATAGGGTGTGTAGAGCACAAGATGTGAAATGAAAATTTGTTCATGGCAAGCATTGGGTAAGTGTTGACCCCCATATTTGTCCATATGCAATTTTGGAGGGTTAAGAGCTAACTTGTTTCTGTTGGAACCTTTGGTTCATTAGTAACCTCATCTTGTTGGATGCGAGAGCCCACTGTTGCAGGAGCCGACCGTTGTAGGGAGTCGACCACAGAGGGTGTTGACCGTTGAAGGGTGTCAACCATCGACTAAAATATGTCCACTTTGGGTCCTTTAACCCACGATCTATGGACAAATATATTACCTTAGATTTTTTAATTCACCTTTTATGGACTTTGGTCCTGTGATTGTTAGGTTGGGATCACACCCGAACCTATTTATAGATAGTCTTCTTGGCTAGTCTATCATCACATTGGATCACGGTCGATCACGGTTGATCACGGTCCTCATCACATTGTGTATCATCGATCCTGTGCTTAAGTGCAAAGGTGTCTTTCGACACCACCATTTTCTGGGAATCTCTTTTCTCTTTTTGCTGTTTAACGCCTGCTCCAACATGGTATCAGAGCTCGAAGGTGTTTGTGATTTGGATTTGGCAGAATGAGGAGTTTCGTTTGTGGTATGATGAGCTACATTTTTGGGTAGAGGAGAATGTTGAATCACTGGATTTGGCCCTCGCACCCTAACTTTGGCGTGATTTGAATTTTCTGAGTATTTCAGGATCAACGCATTTCTATGGGCATGAAGATGTAACCGTCGGGAGGATGGTGAATAGTGGTGTGCTCTAGATGATGAGTTTTGGAAATGTCTTAAGTGTTATTTCTCTAGACATATGATGCCCTAGATTTATTTTTTGGCGGGACATGCTTTGGTCGACAGAATATTGACCGACGACAATTTTTTGACTGGAAATGATCTTGTTGTATGAACGACCAAATGGTAAATCGACCGGATGGACGTCTTACATCTCGGTGTTGTCGACTTGCATGAATTTCTAAAGGCCATCGATTGAGCATCGACTGGCGATTGCACTTGGCTTGGTTTCCTTTGGGTAATCGACTTATTAAGTTGTTGACTATTTGGTATTTGGTCGACTGACATATGCTCGACTTGGTATAAGTCGACTAGTGCAAATTGAGATAGTCATGTCGTGACAATGCACTGAAATCCTATTTAAGATGGGTATGATTGATGAAGATGAAGCTTTGGTTTTCCAAAAATTTTAGGAGACTTGGGCAAAGAAGGAAATCGCCTTAGAAGAATCTCATAATTGACTTTGTTAAGAAGTAGAAGACCTACAGAATGTCGTTGCAGAGTTACACATTGAGAAGCGACGACTGAAGAATGAAGTGGAGACGGCCCATACGCGTCGGGAAGAAGAGGCCGCCATCTTTCAAACCAGTGTTTTGCAACTGTTTGGTGAGAAATCTCGACATATTTCTGTGCTAGAAATTACCATGGAAAGCATTTTCTAGCATTTGGTAGACGAATTTGAAGATAAGTCAGATTTGGTTGATGACTTGGAAGCATAGGTGAAATCCCTCTCTAGTGAAGATATTGATGGCTTGAAGAAGAAGACTGGTAGATTGGAAGCAGAGAATGTCTAGCTAACTGATGAGGTTGTTGCTCTTTTGCAAGCCTCTGTCGATGAGCTTCGTGAAGAAGCTGCCCCTCTTCAAGAAGTTAATAATCGTTTGTTTGATGCATATCAAACTTTAAAAGAAGATTATGATGTTCTCTTGCTGCAACTGACTGAAAAGGATGAGACTATCAAGGGATTGCAGGATTGCAAGCATAGTCTTGAACAGGAGGTGTATTGATTGGAGATTGTTGAGCATAAACTTATTGAACAAGCTGTTGAGAAGAAGACTGTTGTGGTCTCGACTATTGAGCAGTCGACTACTGTCATTGAGTCGACAGGCTCACCCATTACTTCTTTCGCTTTTGATGCTCTTGCTTGTATCCCAATTATTTGTAAATTAACTGATTCGTTTGCTACTAATGATGTTGTTTCTCCTAGCTTTGAAAAACATAATATAGGTATTGGGTCTCGACTGCTGAGAAAAATGGGTTATACCGGAGGAGGACTTGGAAAGAATGGACAAGGTATTGTTGTTCCTAATGCCCCTGAGACTCAAACAATTAGAACCGGTCATGGATATAGTGGTGCTACTTCCCGTTTTGCTGACACTAGGAAAGTGTTGTTTGTTGCTGGAGGAATTCAGACTAAAGAGCAACCTGTTGATGAATGTGTTGCTGAGTTGGTTGTCACAAACGAACAAAAAATTGAAGATGTTGATGTAAACGACATTGCTGTTGATGTGCAGGGTTGTTCTGATATTGTCTATGAATCAGAACCTGAGTTTGCATCCCATCTTGGAGGCATTATTTAGTGCCGAAGGAGTTTGTGTTGTTTATTGATCACATCGCCTTAAAATATGTAAACACCCATAAGAAGTTGAACACTAGACATGCCAAATGGGTTTCTTTTTTATAGGGCTACACTTTTGTCTAAAGCACAAATCAAGAAAACATAACCGGGTTGCCGATGCTTTGAGTCGGTGTGTTGTTCTTTTGACAACTATTGAAAATGAGGTAATTGGATTTGATGCACTTTAAGATCTCTACGTGTCTGATCCTAATTTTGGGGAGCTTGTGATACAGTTGAAGAATCCAGTCGTTGGGAACATGGAGAAAATATGGAACTTTTACAATCACTACAAATCAACCAAACCTTGCGAAGCAGTACCCAGCAGAGTCACTGGACAACACTAGCTAAAGCCCAACACACCTCTGCTCGGCTGTACGACCAACCGTACGGCCTCCCACACGTGTGGTACGGACCCGTACAACTGTACGGAATCCGTACGGTATGAACGACAGTTGTACGGAATTTCGTACGGTAGTACGGCCTCCTCTGCAGTTGCCTCCTGTGCGGCCTGTGCGGTCTTCTTCTTGCCTAGAAGCTTGGTCATCTTGTCTGTTAGCTCCTCCGTCTTCTCAGTTAAATCCTTCGTCTGACTTTCTCTCTTTGTTTGTATCCTGTCTCTGTCGGAATACAAGTGTGTGTGTCCTCTCCACCAATTGACCTTTCTTTTATAACTTTAGGTAAAGCGAAAACCCTAATTTCACTTTCACCTAAAGTCAATAAATAATTAGATCACTTCAATTATTTTCCAAAGTAAACTTAGGAAAAATAATTAAATACAATTGGCTTCCTATTTTAAGTCTTCTGCATGCAAGGACACATGCATGCAGGAAGACCTTCCTTGTTGCTGCTAGTTTAACATTTTGCACTTCGTTATGAGGGATACAGACTAATGATTAAGGGCGGGATTGTTAGCATTATTCTCATAATCCTAAGTCCTAGACCACCTAATGTGCATCTTGGGATGTAGTGTCTATCCTAAGTTATTATGCACTTAGTTATGAGGACTGTTATGCAGTTGATGGTTATAGGTGGTTAAGGGTAAATGCTATATAAATGTAATCAATTTGTGAATATACAATTGATTTTGGCTCTTGCCTTTTCCACCTGTTACTAGATGAACTAGCAGGGCTAGTCATCGACAAACATATGAAGGAGGAAGTGACCACTGTCACCTTAGCCACTTCTCCAAACTTCTTTAGAAGTCGAAACCTCCGAGGGGAGAGCCCTAATGCAAGTCTGTAAGGACACTCAAACACCAAATGATATCTTCTTTTGGAATCATCCCAAAGTACAGCAGTAAGGCATGAATTCAGAGATATATCAGTTTGTATTAGTACACCATTTGTTTAAGTATCCATTCCATTATGTGTATAGGCAACAATATACATAACCAAACAGTTAGCATGCCATTGTATTAAGTCTGAAACAACGTTTTCTGTATTTACTAGCAGCAATATCACAATGTTTTTTGAGTTGAAACAATGATCATATTGCAAACAAAGTGTAATTATGCAATGTATGAATAACGCTGTTACAGTCCACCATTTAATTGTAATTTACACCAACAATCACTAACTAGCGTTTGTCAATTCGTGTGCAGGGTTAGAGGACTAAGAGAGTAGTGGGTCTGTGTAGGGAGGGCTGCCACTGTAAGGGCATCCCTAAAAGGTGGATAGGGCTTGGAGAAGAGTGGAGCCGAGGGTTTTGGCAGCCCTTACGACTGTTTTGCAGGCCTAAAAGGAGTGGTCGAGGTGAGAGTGGGGGTCTTGGGGGGGATTGAGGCCTAAATAATGTAGGCCGTGCTAGGATAGAGATTGCCGAGGTAGGAATAAGGGCAACCAAGGGTGGAAGTGGGTTAACAAAAAGGGTCCGAGTTCAAAAGGAGTAGCCCTAAGGCTGTTTGGGGTAGACTGGTAGAGGAGAAGGGAAAGAAAAGGAAGTTATAGGGCTGAGTGAAGAGGGTCGTAAAGAGAGAAAGAAGAAGGGAGAAGGGAAGGCGAGCCCCTTAGGGGATAGGTCAAAGGTAAAAAAAGGAAAGGCAAGAGGGAGCAAAGGTTAGGAAGGCTAGGGAAGGAGTTCGCTAGGGTTGGAAAGGAGTTTAGGATGGGAGCGAGGGTTAAGGAAGGAGAAAAGAGGGCCGTTAGGGCTTAGGAACCAAATTAGGGTTGCAACCTAACACTAAGCTAAAACTAACCCTAGAATTAACCCTAAAACTAGGTTTTGGAGAAGGGTTTGGGACAAAGGGAAAACCCTAGCAAAACCATACCCTAACCAAGGGAATCCAAGGAGCAAGTAACCTACCTCTAGAGAAAACAAGCCTAGGTTTATGACTAGCCCTAAAGCACTAAGGTTCTAACCTTAGAAGGAGCCCTAGAAAGGATGTGCTTTTACAACCAACGTGACTAAGAATTGACAAAAGATCAAGCCAAGACAAATGCAACACTAATGACTACCATTTCATTTATAAACATAATCATTCACCAACAATTAGCAAAGAGAGATTAAGCAAACCTTCGAAACCCTCCTTGTGCAAGTGTTTAACCAACAAATTAGAGCATCACCTTTGCAAGAGTGTTGAACCAAAGAAAAATTCAAGAATTCATCATCAAACCTAGAAAAATGCTTTCCTCAAGAGGAGGCGCCTCACTTCAAAGAGCCCTAGTAGGGTAGAAAAAATGCATAGTGTATTATCCCACTTCTCTTATGTTAAAATGAAGTGAGGAGAGGCTTATAAGTAGCCTCTCACACTCACTTTACAAAAATATCCAGGCCGACATGCCTTAAAATGTCAATTTGAAATTATAAATGTTAATTCAAAATTATAACATGAAATAATATAGAAGATGGCCTAAAGTAGGCTTATAATAGGCTACTTGGGGTATATTTCCCCTACGTGCCAAAAACTGCTAAAATGAGCGAATCACTCTGAACGAAAGGCTGGAGTGAGCTGGAGGGAGGGCGTTATACCCCATCTAACCCTGAGAATGCTGTAAAATCCCTCAACGCCCTACTCAAAGCAGCAAGAAGGCATGGTATGGAAGATAGCGTTCGCTGAGGAAGGAGACCAAGTAGAGAAGGCGCCAATGTGTAGAAGGGTCAAGAGGGTGTCCTAGGTGGCTGTGAAGAGAGACTGATGTCTCATAGCTGAAGCAAAGGCCACCAGAGCGAGCAAACAAGGTGTGGGGTCATGTGACCCAGTGATCCACCCCTAGGAGCCCCAGACACCAACCTCGGGGTTAAAAACCCCAACAAAGGGAAGTCAACAGTGCCTTTAAGCCATAGTACCCCTAAAGGAAGGACCAAAGGGCCCGACCATAACCACCATTGCTCAATAACACCCTTCCTGGTTGAAAAATGGCTCTCTCCCTGGGGCACATCTGAAGGTGCGTTGGGTACGGGTGCAACGTAACACCACCTCCTCTTGAATTTCTTTACTTTCTTGTTCATGATTTCTCTCCTTATTGTTATCAATTGACAAGTTTTAAAATTCAACTGATAAGGTTACACTTTAAATTACAAATCCCAAGTCAAGGAAAGGGGTTCACAAATTCAAAAGGGTTTTTGACTTTCTCCTATAAGAAGAAGAAGAAGATAACATTGTGAGACGTTACATTGGAGTCATATTCAGTAGCAGCAAAAGACCTTAAAGATATATCAAAAGTGATCTTTCAGGATAATCACAAGTCAATGCAAGGTTGCTGCTAATAAAGGTGAAGGGATTTCTCGTCTTAATAATCATAGTCAAAACTTGATTGCATAGATCAAAAATTTTAAAAATGATGAAAATTTTGCAAAAAGAATTGTTGAAGCAACTTACCAGTGAGGAATCATTGATTGGTAGAGAAACAATGCTTGGCCCCACTGAAATAGAGAAGTTGTTACATATAAAAATCCAAACAATGGTGAAAGGAGTCAATACAAATCCAGTTGACATCACAAGCCTTAAAAATGTAAATCTAGGTGAAGTGGGGATATCTTCAGACATTGAAGTACAAGCCATGGAAATTCCAAGTATCTGTACCAATAAGCTTTTAAGGATCAACAGAGCGACACAAGTGTGCAAAGAGAAACAAGAAAGCACTACAAATATGGTAAGTGAAGTTCATGTTATAAGGACTTCTTATCAAAATCCTAATCACAAAAGTTGATACTTTAACCAATTAGTATAGTTGGGTAAAGGGTTTCAAAGTAGAAGTCATCCTGGGAATAATAACACATCAGGTCCTCTCCAAGAACTCTGTAAATGCATAGTCCCATAGAAGATCTGTTAAATTTTCAGCATTAGCATAAACTTTATAAATTTGCAGATAAACATAATAGATCAGCAGTGCAGTAGAAACACATTCAGCACATTAGCACACATGGACACAATATTTTTCGCTGGGGAAACCTTCAAAGGACAAAAACCCCAAAAGCATTAATAGCTCATCTCGTAAATGAGATGGCTAAAGAAATTCTTCAAAAAATTCCTCAAATCTAAATTTGGATTTTGACCACAGTAACTGTAAAATTCATCAGTAAAAATTAAACTGATAATTTTACCCACAATTTCCAGAATTACAGAAAATTACCAATTTAGGGCTTTCTCAGAAAAACTGAGATTTTCTCTCTCTTGCCTGAAAATATCAGATTGCTGAAAATTGCCTGAAAATATTAGATTGCTGAAAACTGCCTGAAAATATCAAACTGTCTGAAAACCAATGTTCCCCCAAGTTTCCGAGACGGGGGGACGTGGGAGCAGAGAAACGCACATTCGGGACGCGTGGAGACCACCCCCAAATTTAGGGATATTCGGGGGGGACGTGGGGATGTCTCTAAAATTATAAAAATAAAATAAAATATCAAAAATAATAACTCATTTGATGTATATTAATGATTGTGCAATGCAAATACTAAATATATCAGTTTATTTTCTAAGTAGTACCAAGTAGGAATTGTAAAATGTGAAAATAATGGGAAAACATTAAAAAAAAATTCCCAGGGGCATGGTTGGGGAGGGAAAGTTTCGCCTAGGAGTCCCCAAGTCCCCGGGACGCAGGAAACGTGGAAACGCGTCCCCGACCCTGCGGGACGCGTCTCCGTGGAACATTGCTGAAAACTGCCCAAAAATATCAGCCTGCTAAAAACTGCCTGAAAATATCAGACTGTCTGAAAACTGCCTGAAAATATTAGACTGCTGAAAACTGCTTGAAAATATTAGACTGTCTGAAAACTGCCCAAAAATATCAGCCTGCTGAAAACTGCCTGAAAATATTAGATTGCTGAAAATTGCCTGAAAATATCAGACTGTCTAAAAACTGCCCAAAAATATCAGCATGCTGAAAACTGCCTGAAAATATCAGACTGCTGAAATCTGCCCAAAAAATGGAATGCTGAAGATAACTGTGCAAAAAATGTTGAAAATGGACTTTGCTGATAAAACCCTAGCTGAGGGTTTGAACATAAGATAGTCTTCTTCTCCTGTGAGAGCAAAAGTGTGTGTAACAAATGAGAAGGCTTGATCTTCTTTTATAGCCTTTGTTCACCTCTAAGTGGACAAGATTAGGAAAAATAAAAATAAAAATATTTTTATTCTTTCCCTAATTTCACTTTCACTTTTATCAAAAAAAGGTACTTTTATTTTTCCTTTGACTTTTATAAGAAGTCCTTCTTTAATTAAGAAAATTAAAAATAATAATATTTTTATTCTTTTTCTAATTTCACTTTCACTTTTACCAAAAAGGTACTTTTATTTTTTTCCTTTGACTTTTATAAGAAGTCCTTTAATTTTGTTTTCTACCCGTGGTCCTTTTAGGTGGACAAGATTAGGAAAGATAAAAATAATAATATTTTTATTCTTTTCCTAATTTCACTTTCACTATTACCAAAAAGGTACTTATATTTTTTTTCCTTTGACTTTTGACTTTGGCCTTTTACCAAGTGCCCCTGTGGTACCTTTTTTTTTATTATAAACCAAGAGAGTTATTAATGCTTTTATCTCACACACTGTGTGACACCTAGATCTGGTACTAGGGTAACTTAACCAAGGGTAGCTAATCCTTGGAGAAGCACACCAAGCCCATAGATCAAGGGTCAAAGTGCCACACACATGCCCAGACCCAGTCTAGGGCTTACAGTGTCTTCATTCTCCCCGAGAATGGCTACTTAGAAATAAGCTGAGTCTACCAGTCCTAGACTGGTCTACATCGTGGTCCTGGACCAGATATCTACTCAACACAAGGTTGAGTCTACCCAAGGCAGATCTGGGTTTATATCATGGTCCCAGACCAGATATCTACCATTCAACAGAATGGTCACTCAACACTGGGTTGAGTCTTCACCGTGGTCCCGAACCAGGTGGTCCCATTCTCCGAAGAGAAGGGCTCTCGATGCTGCTCAGAAAATCAACATTCCCTCTCAGCGAGAGAGGCATTCTCTGCCATATCAAGCTTGTCACGAAAGTACACGAACTTTGATGCTGTTAGAGGCTTGGTCAAGATATCTGCAATCTGTTCATTTGTACGAGCGTAATGCAACTTCAGAGCACCTCTCTGCACTAGGTCTCTGATGAAATGATACCTCATTTCAATGTGTTTCGATTTGTCATGAAACAATGGATTCTCTGAAAGCTTTATGCAACTCTGATTATCGCAATGGATGATCGTTGAGTTAAGCTTTCCCTCGAACAAATCATATAACAATTTTCTGAGCCAATTTGCTTCCTTGCAGGCATCGCTTGCAGCAATATACTCTACCTCAGCTGTACTTTGAGCTATGGAACCCTGCTTCCTGTTGGACCAAGAGATCATTGCTGATCCCGTACTGAAGCAATAACCAGAGGTACTTTTTCGGTTGACTGCACTGCCAGCCCAATCTGAATTTGAATATCCAGATAACAATACTCCACTGCTGGAAGTATACCTGAGCCCATAAGTGATAGTCCCTCGCACATATCTGAGTACATGTTTGGCGGCTACCAAGTGTATGTGCTTCGGATTTGACATGAACTGACTCAGTGCATTCACTGTGTAGCAGACACGGTCTCATATGCACGAGATACATTAGGGAACTAATGAGCTGTCTGTATAGAGTAGAGTCCACATTTTGTGAACTAGAGGCCGACTCCCGCAACTTTGTCAAGCTGGTAGTCATTGGTACGCTCATGGACTTGCAGTCCTGCATCCCAAATCTCTGCAAGATATCCACTGCATACTTTCCTTGTGTCAGGAAGATCTCACCTGGCTTTTATTAGAATTCTAAGCCAAGAAAGTAATGCATCAATCCAAGATCTTTCATCTCGAATTTAGAGGTAAGCTCCCTCTTACACTGGTCTATCAACTGTTCATCACCTGTAAGAAACAAGTCATCTACATATAGAACAAGTATCAAGACATGATTATGAACAACTTGAAAGTAAAAGTTAGAATCAGCTGTACTTTTGGAGAACCCCAAGCTATGGAGAAATCCATCCATCTTGGCATACTAGACTCTCGGAGCCTGTTTTAGTCCATACAAGGATTTCTTCAGTTTACATACATGGGTCTTCTTTCCATGAGTAACAAAGCCTTCAGGTTGTTCAATATAAACCTCTTTCTCAATCTTACCATTGAGAAAGGTTGTCTTTACATCCATCTGATGTAACTTCCATCCGAATACTGCAGCAAGTGAGATGATAGTTCTGATGGTAGTGTACCTGGCAACAGGTGCAAATGTCTGGTCATAGTCAATGCCTTCTTTTTGAGTGAAGCCACGAGCTATGAATCTGGCTTTATACTCCTCCACACTGCCATCTGCAGCATGCTTGATCTTATAAAGCCATCTAGAAGTCACTATTGACTTTCCTGTAGGTCTGGGAACAACTTTCTAAACATCATTCTTCATGATTGACTTATACTCTTCAATCATGGCATTAACCCATACCTGTTTACTTGCTGCTTCTTCGTACGATGAAGGTTCTGAACTGATAAGTTGACTCATAAGACTGGAGTACTTCTGTGGTCTTATTCTTTCTTTGAAAGTCCCTGGAGGAGCTTTATGCTTCTCGGCTTCTTGTATCGTTTCTCGGTACCAAGCAGGTCTCCTTTTGGAAGGAGGAACTTCAAGTAGTTCTTCTAGTGGACTTTCAATGTTCTCAGGAACATCTGGAGTTTGATCATCAAACTCTTCCTCCCTTTGAATTTTTGAATCTGGAAACTCAAGTGGAGGAATTGCATTTTCCGGTGAAAGCTCTAGTGTTTTACGAAACACCACTTCCTCATGGAAGATCACATCTCTGCTGACCTCAATGTACCTCTGTCCAGGTATATATACTCGATAAGCCTTCGAGCAATCATTGTACCCAACAAATAAGCCTTTCTTACCGGAAGGCTCTAGCTTGGCCCTCTTTTCTTTTGGCACATGAACATACACAGGAGTGCCAAATATCCTCATGTGATCAACTGCAGGTTTCTTCTTGGTGAAGACTTCTTCTGGAGTCTTCTCACCCAAGATAGCATGAGGGCTTCTGTTCTGGATGTACACTGCAGTTTCGGTAGCTTCAACCCATAAAGACAAAGGAAGATCTAGATCAGTGATCATGGCTTTAGCAACTTCACAGATCGTTCTATTCTTCCTTTCTGCAACCCCATTCTGCTGGGGGTTGTAAGGCACTGTCAGCTCTTTCTCGATTCTTGCTTCTCGACAAAAATCATCAAACTCATTAGATTCATACTCACCTCCGTTATTTGATCTCGAGATACGGATGTGCCTGCCAGTCTGATTTTCAATCAGTGTCTTGAACTCTTTGAACTTGTCAAAGGTTTCACTCTTGGCCTTAAGGAAGTAAATCCAAGACTTCCGAGAGTAGTCATCAATAAACAAGACATAATATAGACACCCACTCAAGGAGGGTGAAGACATGGGCCCACAAATGTCAGAAAGAATCAAATCCAAAATGCCTTTAGATCTACTCTTGCTTCTGGGAAAGGATTTCTTAGTGTTCTTACCTAGAGCAGATCCTTTGCAAATTCCTTCATGCTTTGGAGAAACTTCTGGCATACCTGTGACCATCTTCTGCAATCCTGGGAGAGCTGTGCAGTGAAGGTGTCCAAACCTTCTATGCCAAAGTTCACAAGGATCAACTCTGTGATCTACCAAAGCATGAGTGGAAACTTTGGAGGCCTTGTAGAGGTCTCCCTCTCGAATCCCAATCTGAACTGCCGAGTCTAGATCTGTGTCTTTTGCCCATAAAAATACCTTTTTGTCCATAAAGAGGACTCAGTGGCCCTTGTCTTCTAAACCAGCAACAGATAAAAGATTCTTTTTTAACCCAGGAACATAAAGAATATCATCAATATGAAGAACCGTACTTGAGTCAAGTTGAAGTGAAGTTGAGCCAACTCCTTCAATCTTGTAAGTGGAGTCATCTCCAAGTTCTACCTGAGTGGTGAACTTCTTCTTTCTGTAATTGGTAAGGCTTCTTTCTGTAATTGGTAAGGGTACCACGGTTACCTGTCATGTGCCTGGAGGCACCACTGTCCACCAACCAAGAAGTGGAGCAAGCTGAGAAAGAACCAGTTAGAGCAGAAATCAAATAGTACTCTCTTTTAGGCTCATTCGTTTTATTAGCCTTGGTTTTCTTTTCTTCTTTGGTTCTTCATCTTCTTCTTCCTCTGCTTCTGCAGTAGATGCTTGAAACCTTCTCTTGGGTTTCTTCTTGTTCTGCCTGCAATCTCTAGCATAATGTCCAAACTTGTGACAAGTATAACATTCAATCTTGGACATTTCAGAAAACTTACCCTGAGGTTTCTTATCCTTCTTCTGCTGAGGGAAAGGCTTCTTGAACTTCTTGGTCTTTGCTGCAAGTGCAAGGTTATCCTGCTTGATTACCTTATCAGTGTTCCTTGCTTCTTCTTGTATGCAATCATGCCAAAGCCTTTCAAAGGTTGGCTGATTTTCGCGTCCACAGACGGATGCCATGAAGGTTTCCCAAGAGCTTGGGAGACCATCAACACTGTTTGTACAAGATCATCATCATCAACAGTAACACCAATAGCAAGGAGTTGATCTCTTACCTGTTTGATCTTGGTGAAGAAGGAACCAACACTTCCATCTTTGTTCAACTTCAAAGTTCGTAGCCTCTTCTTTAAGACTCTCTTTTGACTGGGAGCCTTCTTTTCATAGAGGTTTACCAATGTATCATAGCATTCTTTAGCCATCTTCAAGGATGTGATGTTAGGCATCAATTCTTCTTTGATAGAATATAAATAACTCTTCTAGCCTTCTTTTCATAGAGGTTTACCAATGTATCATAGCATTCTTTAGCCATCTTCAAGGATGTGATGTTAGGCATCAATTCTTCTTTGATAGAATATAAATAACTCTTCTATGCTTACCTTGCTTCCTCTTGTAGGCAAGCCTACCGGCATTTGTAGTTGGCTCTTCTGTGATATTAAGAACAATGTCATCCAAGTCATTCTCATCAAGAATGGCTATCAACCTGGCCTTCCAGGAATTGAAGTTTGCTGAACCAGAGAGCTTCTCTTCCGGCTTGAAACCAACGGTAGCCATCTCTGTCACTTATCCAAATGTTAGATCTGCAAATCTTAGTCCAAGATCTAGTGAGAAACAACAACAGTATCCCTTTACTGTGTTTTCACATGCTAAGCTCTGATACCATGTTAAATTTTCAGCATTAGCATAAACTTTATAAATTTGCAGATAAACATAATAGATCAGCAGTGCAGTAGAAACACATTTAGCACATTAGCACACATGGACACAATATTTTTCACTGGGGAAACCTTCAAAGGACAAAAACCCCAAAAGCATTAATAGCCATCTCGTAAATGAGATGGCTTAAGAAATTCTTCAAAAAATTCTTCAAATCCAGATCTGGATTTTGACCACAATAACTGTAAAATTCATCAGTAAAAATTAAACTGATAATTTTACCCACAATTTCCAGAATTACAGAAAATTACCAATTTAGGGCTTTCTTAGAAAAACTGAGATTTTCTCTCTCCTGCCTGAAAATATCGGATTGCTGAAAACTGCCTGAAAATATCAGACTGTCTGAAAACTGCCCAAAAATATCAGACTGTTTGAAAACTGCCCAAAAATATCAGCTTGCTGAAAATTGCCTGAAAATATCAGACTGCTGAAAACTGCCTGAAAATATCAGACTGTTTGAAAACTGCCCAAAAATATCAGCCTGCTGAAAACTGCCTGAAAATATCAGACTGCTGAAAGCTGCCTGAAAATATCAGACTGTCTGAAAACTGCCCATAAATATCAGCATGCTGAAAATTGCCCGAAAATATCAGACTGCTGAAATCTGCCCAAAAAATGGAATGCTGAAGATAGCTGTGCAAAAAATGCTGAAGATGAACTTTGCTGATAAAACCCTAGTTGAGGGTTTGAACATAAGATAGTCTTCTTCTCCTGTGAGAGCAAAAGTGTGTGTAACAAATGAGAAGGCTTGATCTTCTTTTATAGCCTTTGTTCACCTCTAAGTGGACAAGATTAGGAAAAATAAAAATAATAATATTTTTATTCTTTCCCTAATTTCACTTTCACTTTTACCAAAAAAAGGTACTTTTATTTTTCCTTTGACTTTTATAAGAAGTCCTTCTTTAATTAAGAAAAATAAAAATAATAATATTTTTATTCTTTTCTTAATTTCACATTCACTTTGACCAAAAATGTACTTTTATTTTTTTCCTTTGACTTTTATAAGAAGTCCTTTAATTTTGTTTTCCACCCATGGTCCTTTTAGGTGGACAAGATTAGGAAAGATAAAAATAATAATATTTTTATTCTTTTCCTAATTTTGCTTTCACTATTACCAGAAAGGTACTTATATTTTTTTTCCTTTGACTTTTGACTTTGGCCTTTTACCAAGTGCCCCTGTGGTACCTTTTTTTTTATTTCAAAAGTACATCATCATAAACCAAGAGAGTTATTAATGCTTTTATCTCACACACTGTGTGACACCTAGATCTGGTACTAGGGTAACTTAACCAAGGGTAGCTAATCCTTGGAGAAGCACACCAAGCCCATAGATCAAGGGTCAAAGTGCCACACACATGCCCGGACCCAGTCTAGGGCTTACAGTGTCTTCATTCTCCCCGAGAATGGCTACTCAGAACTAAGCTGAGTCTACCAGTCCCAGACTGGTCTACATCGTGGTCCTTGACCAGAGGTCTACTCAACACAAGGTTGAGTCTACCCAGGGCAGATCTGGGTTTATATCATGGTCCCAGACCAGATATCTACCATTCAACAGAATGGTCACTCAACACTGAACTTCTCCACCGTGGTCTCGGACCAGGTGGTCCCATTCTCCAAAGAGAATGGCTCTCGATGCTGCTCAGAAAATCAACAAGATCAAATTAGGGTTGTTACACCCTTTCACAATTCTAGATTTTTACTTAGTGCTTAGAAGATCATATTGTTTTGTATCGTCAACCATAACAACAACAATGAATATAAATGAAGTGTCCAATCCTAAGTAAGAGACATGACCTGATTAAAGGACATGACCTATCAACCATGGTGACCAGTCAATGCGTATAACTATACCATCACATGGCATTGTAATCATATCTATTCATTATATCTTATACAATAATATTTATTGGCCTATATGGATTCCTGTTGTCTGTCCTTATGTTGGATATTTGTTAGTGAATGAACTTTTGTTCATTTCACATACTTGGGAGAAACATAAATGAATGAAAACATAAAATTAAGTTGGTTATTGAGTAGTAACGGGTTTTCTATATGGCTGCTCTTTCCTTGAGGACATCTATCGCATGATATAACATTTATGTTACTGATCAGGCTTGAATTTTCGCATGTTATAACATTTATGTTGCTGATCAGGATTGAATATTTTAACTATTAGTACTGAATCAGTATGTTTGTTATCTGTTGCAGTGGGAAGCAATGATGAAGCATGGTTTGATTCTGCAGCTTCCTTAGGATCAGACTGTGATGAAGATTTCTTAAGTGTTCAAGGAGGTAAACTTTAATTTATCAATTTTCTGGCAGATAGCAATATCTATCAGTTTGCTGCATAACATATTCTATTAATAATAAATTTATATCACATCCATGTCAATAAGCTTCTCCTTTGGTTGATTTAGTAACAACTGTGAGTTTTTAATCCAAGTATCTTCAAGTGTTCAAAGAATTATGTTTATGATGCATGCACTAGATTTCTCCTATTTTGGAAGATAAACTGCTATGCTTATTCTATGGTGGCAGATTTTTTGACTTCAATAGGAAACTCCTTGAATTATGCAGAAAGTGCGCAAGGAACACCTCGGACCAGTGTGGAATATCTTAAAGATAGACCATCTAAGCATGATGGCTACAGTGAGAATGGCCAAACTTTGGCCACCAGTGAAAAAGCGAGTAAATTAGATGAGATTTTGGGTGAAAAATTTCCAAATCAAGGCAATAATGTTGCTTGTGAAGCAAATGGACTTCATGGGCAAAAGAATGTTGATGAAACAGGAAATTCCAGTGATGTCCCTACTTCATCAGATGAAAACAAAAATGGGAAAACTAAAGTGTCAGAAGCTCCTCAAGGCAACTCTAATGCTTTGACAGAAGGAACAGATGATTCAGAGTGTGAGGAAGGAGGGGTACTTGACCATTGTGGGAAGCATTTGAATACATCTTGTTTACCTCGATTGGCGATTCCCAATGTCAGCTTCACTGAAAAGAAAAGACCATTGAGCCCTGGTCCACCATCCTTTAGAAAAAAGTCATCATTGCTGAAGCTATCTTTCAAGCGCAAATCAACAGATGGTCATGAGAATGCTAATTTCCGTAAGCTACAAATATTTCTCTAAGTTCATTTGTATGTGATCAGATTAAGAAAATGACGTAGACATAGAGGATCAACAAGTTGATGTTTGAAAGAAATTGTTTGCTAGATAGATGCCAAATGCTTGTAATGTGTTCAGCTGCTGGAGATTAGAAAGTAGTACTCTTGTTTTTTATGCTTCAAAACTTCTTACAACCGGTGAGACATTTGCTCAAGTATGTTTGTACAAAAATAATGCAACAGCTGAGTTAGCTGTCATGGTGTGCATCTTTCAATTGGCTAGTATTTGAGATGAACAAAAGTTCATTTGCCAACAAATATCCAGCATAAGAAGGACTAAGAACAGAAATTCATATAGGACAAGTAATATAAATAATGAATAAGTTGTTATCATTACAATGCTATGTGACGGTATACTTATATGCATTGACTAGTTACCGTGGTTGAGTAGTCATGTCCTTTAGATAGGTCATGTTCCTTAATTATGATGTGACACTTCATTTATATTATTTATTTATTTGAATGTTCATTCCATTGCCTTCCCCATTAGAAATGTTTTGTCCTCCAAAAATATTATGGAAAAGCTTTATGTTTTTGGTTCTGGCTTGTAATGCCTTATTATGTTTCTTTCTTCTTGAAGCTGGATGGTTGACGATACAAGATGATATGAGTTATGAAGCATTGGGCAGAATTGTCTTATTGTGAAAGGGTCAAATGACCTTAATTCAAATTTCTGCAAAACTACCTGGTGACGAGTTATGATTTGGGAAATGATGGGATTCCACACTTGAAGTTCTCTTCAATATAATAGGGTCTTCACTTAGCTTTTCATATTGATTTTGCCTTGGGTTAATTTGTTGATGACCTTTATAATCACAATGTTGATAAGGCATCCTTGTATCTTGTTGTTGTAAATGTAACTTCGGAATATATTCTTCATTGTATTATTTGTATTATTATTATTATATTTTATTGTACCTCCTTTAGGGGATGTTTTCCCTCCGATCGAAAGTTGTCATTAATGTAATTGGTCATGTAAGAGTTGAGGGAAAACCTCCATTGTAAGTCGAGGCAATAGTCCCCAAAAGAATATTGTAAATTGTATTTTTTGAGTGCCCCTAGGATAGGTCGGCCCAGTAGGGTCCAGAAGTCATCCTTGTTGGACCAAAAGGTCACCCACATGATGAGTATAAATAGGGGGGTGTCGTCCCCCATTTGGAAACACTGCAAGATCAAGAAAGTTTCACTCCAAGGAAGAGGAAGACAAGTTCACTAGTGACGTAGAAGAAGCAACAACTGAAGACATCTTATATTTGGGTTTTCAATCTCCGTCTGACATTGTACTAACTGACAAATCTATACAGAAGGAGTTGCTGGATTTTCTCCGTTTTGGTTTCCCAGATTAAAATTATTGTGTCTTTCTTTTGTGTTGTGCTTGTCTATCTTTCAATGATCCTATTGCTTATGGTTATGATGTTATGCTAAATGTTTTAAGATATTGTATAACCATTAAAACTCTAACATGGTATTAGAGCCACCTTGAAATAAGGAACTGTGCAACGAAAATACTGCTACAACTGTAGCTACTGGAGATTAGGGTTTCATGCTTAAAAACCTTAGAAAGAAAAATCTAGTCATCTTGGCATTTTCGCTATAACTCGACTTTGCGAAGGCTCAAGATCTGAAACTTGGAAAGACCGAATATGAAATCTTGATGTACCTTGTGTGCAAATTTCAGCCTCAAATTCACTGTACTTCAAGATATATGATCCCTCCAAAATAGGGTTTCTGCCTCTTCCATAATTCAGTCTTAAATAGTCGACCTAGGGAGAAGTGCTATATCTCGGTTTGTTGGAAAATTAACTCTGAAGGTCCTCACTCATATTTTTGGTGTGGTGTGATGAGGAGGACTTAGACTTTGTCCTTGTATATTTATGTAATAAGTGAATGTTATATAAATAAAGTGATGTTTTATACTTTATAGAATTGGTCTCGCTTAAATGTTTATTTAATAATTAAAGTGAATTAATTATTGAATGTGAGTGCATTAAATGATGGCCCTTGATTTTGTAAAAGTATCTCAACCCTAGATTAGGTGGTTACAATTTTTAAAGTATAAAACATAGAGAGAGAGAACAAATTGAACACACCATTAATGAAGAGAGAGGAAGAAGAAGATAGAGGAGAGAGAAGGAATGCCCTAGAGCAGTGGCACGATTCCCAAGGCAAGGAGCAACACATTTCCCAAGGCAGCCTGAAAGTGACTGTATAGTTGCAGTTTGAAGCAATCTGTACCAACACGTGTGGGCACAAATCCCGAGGCAGTGTTGCCTTATTTATTGTAGACTGATAGGCCGTACAAATGCATTTATTGCAGGCACGTGTGGCATGATTTTTGAGGTAGGAAAGTACAACATAAAGTACAACCGTACAACAACACGTTTGGAGGCCGTACAACAGGCCATATAACTGTTAGTGGCACGAAAATCGAGGTATTTTGCTGCTGTTCTAGTTTGGGTATTTCTGTTAGTGAGGGTTGAAGGAATTATTTCATGTGTAGATGGAAAAAATTATGAGTATTCTTCTTAATCAAATTTTCTTCTTTCTAGGGTTTTCCCTGGAGTTGGGGTTTTGCCTGGTTTGTTGACCAAAACATTTGTCTCATGTGTATGATTGATACTTCAATATTTGAGAAGATCTTGAAGTGGTGGTTTTTATTTCAAGTTTATGAGTAAATTTTTAATTAGAAAACCTAGATATTCAAGTGTTTGACAGAATGTGTGAATGTAAGTTTCATATTAATGTCAATTATTTTCTTCACGGTATAGGAAGATCCAAATCGAATTTTGTAAGATGTTGAAGATAGGGCATGGACTGTAGTTTATGTGGTGCGAATTTCAGTCCCCGAAGTTGAAACAATGACACGTGGCAGTCGGTATAAGTTTGCTATACTAAACCAGTCCATAAATAGGTCACCTTGGGAAACTTAACATAAGTTCCACTTGGTGAATCCAATCTTGCTCTAACCTGTGGGGTTGGAAAAAAGACAGATCTAGATACCTCAGGACGAAGTTTCATACCTCGAGGAGCAGAAATTTCGGAGATACATTAGAATTAAGACAAGACAATTATGTAGAAGAAATCGAAGAAACTAGGGCATCAAGTGTTTGGAGTTTCCCTCCATAGTTTTTGGAAAATGACCTCACTAGACAACTTGCCTCAAGGAGGCACATTTTTTTATCTAGACAAAATTTCAATATTCCAAACTTGAAAAATTAGGGTTTCTTTGTCAAACCCTAGGTCCACCAAAAGCA
The DNA here is from genome assembly GCA_001517045.1 of Pseudotsuga menziesii. Lineage (NCBI taxonomy): Eukaryota > Viridiplantae > Streptophyta > Pinopsida > Pinales > Pinaceae > Pseudotsuga > Pseudotsuga menziesii. The sequence goes on along the minus strand of LPNX011120871.1, from coordinate 320,497 downwards.
GTCTTCTAAAAAAGCATTGAAGCAAGCATCAAGTTGAAGTATTCTCACTGGTGAGTTCTATTCTCTCTATTTCCATTTGAGGTTCTCACTTTATCATGATGACAAACAGAACCAAGCTTGAGCACAAGCTTGAAGAAGTCGAGAACTTCTGGGCATAGAAGTATAAAGTGCTTCTCATACAAAAGAGCATGGCTTGGAAGACTATGTCAAAAGTGAAGTTGCATATCCAAAGGGAGATGAGGACAAAGCTAAGCATAAGAAGAACCTAGTCAAAGCCAAGAAGATTATTGCATATTCCATCAAGGACCATTTGATCCCACATGTTTCATCTTTGAAGACCCCAAGGAGATGTTCGATTCATTGAACTAGCTAAGAAGAGAACAAGGGAAGATTCCTCAAGTAATAAGGAACATGTACTTTGATCCAGAAGGATTCAACCCATGATGAAGAAGTACCTCTTATCCATCTCAGCATTGGAAGGGATGCAGTTGTGATTGATGAAGAATATGGGACACCCATATCTATGATATAGAAGACTTGCTCAACACTGCCGATCTTGAGCAAGACAAACATAGGCCCTCAAAATCAGATGATGAAGAAAAGCACACTGTCAGAGACTCCAATTATTCTTGCAAGGAGATAAAGATTAAGAGTGAGTCTGCTAAACAAACAAAGATAAGTGTTTAAATTGTCATTTCCTGTATATCTAGTGGCTTAAATGATATTGTTCAGTTGTGTACATATTTATGTTCCTAGATTTAGGAAATGTATTATGCATATTAGAGTGTTTGCATTCATGAATATGATACTACTAATATGTATGTTATGGGTAAGTGGCCTATGGTGTTGTACACCATTCCATTGCTACTTATCTAGAATGAAACCTCTTTGTTGACATATTGGGAGTAGTGCATGCTCTTAATAATGTCATGGTAGAGATGGAAGGCATCCAGAAAGTCACCATATATGATGAATGTTGTAGCATTGGCTAAGATAGTTGCATGACTATGTGACATATGTCTTTATGCATAAGATTTGTCATTATTAATATGTTTTGAAAAATTATGAAATGTTTCCATCATGCAACTAAATTTGACTTGTAGGAAAGATCGTGTACAATCATCTACAAGAAAAGAAGGATGAGACTTGTTTCGAAGAACAAGTGATGACTATTCAGCCATAACACTCAAAGAAGACTCACTCCAACAAAAGTGAAGAGGAACCTGAAGCTCCTAGGGTCAAAGACACCGTGATGGAATAAAGTGCTTTAGAAGAATATCAGAATCATGATATGACCGAGTCACAGAGAGCGATAGATCTACCTAAAAAGGTGAACACATACAAGAGAAGACCCGCTTGGGCATGAAGACTATCCAAGATGAACAAAAGTATGGTCCTGCAGACGAGACCTCCAGAGAAAGTAATAGGCCTCGGACACACTCTAGTTATGTGGCACTGTTGTGTGACATCATTAATCCTTCTAGCTATGAAGAAGCAGCTGAGAAGAAAGAATGGAAGGAGGCTATGATTGAAGGGTACCGGTTGATCATGGAGAATGATGTCCAAGATGCAGTTCGGAGACCTGAAGGGAAGTCCATAGTGTCTTCGATGTGGATCTACAAGATCAAGCATGTAACAAATGGCAGCATCAAGAAATACAAAGCAAGGATTCGTGGTTTCTCTTAGAAAGAGGGTGTCGATTTGGCGTGATATTTGCTCCATTGACCATACACACTTCTTCAGAGAAGTAGAAGTGCATATCAAGCAGAGAACCACATGTGCATAGAAGGATTTGTATGAGCTCAAAAGGCACCAATGGGATAGCACATATAGTTACAAGAGGAGCTTGAGGATCACCTTGAGTGATGGAGATCTCAACCTTTGCTACAAGGTTGAAGATGGAAGCCTGCAGAAGACGAGAAGCTCATAGATGGGTGCAAGAGGAAAGTTCAACAAAGTTCGAGTGGAGGATCTTGGTATCTAGTGACCTTAAGAGATGACATAGATAGATACACAAAAGATTAGCAACAGAGGAGGCTACCTGTCACTCCAGTACAAAATGTCCTGATGCAGAGAGTACAAGATGTAGAGGAAGTTGCTCCACTTCAGAGGGAGTGACTACAATAGATCTCAGAGTTCGAGAACCTTGACATGATTCTTGACATTATTCTTCAATGTTGAGTTAGAGATGACTTATGTATTTCACGTCAAGTCGCAGCACATCGAGATCAAGTATCATTATATCCAGGATATGGTCTTGACATTAGAGGTGCTGCAAAAAGCAGAGGAGATTTTCCTTGGTTCAAGATGTTGGATTGCGAAGCTACACCGTTGGCATATAACTTGAAGTTGTGTGATCCTACTTTAGAGATAGTTGATGCCATAGTCTACAGGTGGATGATTGGTTCGTTGATGACAAGAATGAGGCTGGATATATGCTTTGCAGTGAATACTTGGAGCCAGTACATGGTGGAGTCGAGACATGTTCACATGGTTCCAACAAAGCACGTGCTGAGGTACCTAAAGGGTATGATCGAGTATGGCCTCAGATATATGAGAGATCAAAGGATTTGATTGTAGGGATAGGAAGAACACTTCAGGGTGCTGCTTCAGCTTGAGGTCTGGCATGATTTCTTGGTGCAGTAAGAAGCATACAAGTGTAGTACTTGTTGAACAAGTTATAAGGAAGTTTAGCTTTGGAAGCTACTTGTGTGACTGTTCGATGTTGAGTTAGAGACGACAAGTTAGAGATGGACCGGTTGTCGAACCGGTCGACCCTGAGAACCGGAACCGGACAAAAACCGGGAAGCAAACCGGATCAAAAAACCGGTTAAGCAAAAATACATTAAATATTCACATTTTCAATATATATAGAGATATTCATGTGCATCCATGTGAATTCATTAGGCGACCAGTGCCTAATGAAGTCCAAAAAGGTGAATGAAAGAGTTGTGTGATTTGTAGAATTATCGATGATGGAAACAACAAGAACACATATGCAATTAGTTGATCAAGCACAAGCTTAAATTATAGCCCAAAATGTAAGTACAGCAGCACATGCAACAATAAGATAGATAATTATGACAGCAGAAATCTAAGTACAGCATATATGTATTCAATCATCACATCTCATTCAGTATTTATAGCAACATTTGACAATGAACAGCATTATACACAATGGTATCAGTTATGTGTCAAAACCTGATTTCTTATGCATGTATACGGTCTAATTCATATCAGTGTTATGATATTAGTTAAGCATTCATTTTGGATAAGGAAGAACCGTGAACATTCAATCAAAAGCACTCAACCATACTGTGTGTGGGACTGTGTGTAGACTATGTGCATTTAATAAGTGCAGCAGTATGTATTCAGTCATCTACTCAAGCATTTACAACAGCATTAAAGAGTCAGTGTTATAAGGGACAATATCATTCACTAACATAGTATAATCATCATCATTATTCTAGCATGCAACCATAGGTTTTAGACTTTAATTAGTATCGTTTGCACCAGCAGTAAAACAGTATAGCAGTGAATTTTTGGGATTTTAGGTTTTTGTCTGAACCAGTCGGTTTCTTATGGAACCGCCGGTTTGAAGAAAATAGACCGGTTTTTTCCTTGAACCACCGGTTTGCTGTCCAAACCGGCCAAAAACGGTTTGAAGTCGGGATTTGAGCCGGTCTTGCCTGTAAACCGGTCCAACTGGCTGGTTTTTTCAAAACTGGTCCGGTTCTGATAACATTGATCCAATATGAAAAAGGATTGGCACTGCGGAGATCCGTATTCAATATGAAATAGGACAGACCCTGCGAAGGCATCCAGTATGAAAAAGGATTGGCACTGTAGAGATCTTAGTATGAAAAAGGACCGACCCTGTGAAGGCATCTAGTATGAAAAAGGATTGGCACTATAAAGATCTGCATTCAGTATGAAAAAGGACTGACCTTGCGATGGCATCCAGTATGAAAAAGGATTGGCATTGGAGAGATCCGCATTTAGTATGAAAAAGGACCGACCTTGTGAAGGCATCCGGTATGAAAAAGGACTGGCACTTCAGAGATCCGCATTCAATATGAAAAAGGATTGACCCTGCGAAGGCATCCAATATGAAAAAGGACTGGCACTGCAGAGAGCTGCATTCAGTATGAAAAAGAATTGACCCTGCAAAGGCATCCAGTATGAAAAAGGATTGGCATTGTAGATATGTACATCCAACATGAAAAAGGGCTGGCACTGTACGAATCAAGGTTTTAAAAACCGGAACCGGGGATTGAACCGGGTAAGGGTCAACTCGGATTGGAACCGGAACCGGTAATGAACCGGAGCGGTTTGATTTCTATGAATCAGACTATTAAAAAATACATGAAAATTTAGAATTTTAATCATAAAAAATATATTTAACATTCCAAGCCATGATTTTAAACCATTAGACAGATAATATGCAAAGTGTACTCAAGTCTACTCATATATATATACCGTAAACCATGTATGGGTCACAAAATGGCACCAAGTGCACTACATAGATGATAGAACTAGAAGATAGTATTGCAATACAAAGCAAAATCTCATAGCACATATATCAGAGTCTGAAACAAAATACAATATCAATGAGGCTCTATCATAGTAACCAACCAAATTCTCAAGAATGCACCATACAGTTCATAAAGTGGACAACTCCATGAAATAAGTCCATGGGGTAGTCTCAAAAGCCCACCAAGGAAAAGTACACAAGTTAGTGAAGTGGACAAAACCTAGAAGATGGATCATCTCAAAGACACCTCCTCAACAAAAGCATGGGAAAATGTGAGAAAGTGTGTAAAAGAAGGTTCCATGCATGGACATAATCCAACATTCAGACACAAACCCCTCTTAACAATCAACCATACCACTCAACCCATTTAAAGATCCATACAAAAGTATTGGAAAAGCTTTTAGAAGCTGGACTCAATTCCCCTTGAGATGCTTCTTCAACATAATCCTGAGAAACCTTTATCGATTCATCGAATCAGAAGAGCATTCCCTTGAAGAAACCCTAAAAAAGAATACTAAGTCCTCCAATGGCTCTCCCTAAATGGCCAAGCCGATAAGTAGGGCACAAAACAAGTGAACGCTCCATGGAAAGGCTCAAATGTTCCATTGCAAGGCAAATTCTGCTCACAGATTTGCCATGGGCTGATCATAATTTGCTTATGTGTGAAAAAATGTCAAAATTTAACTTGAAAAATGTCTCGGCAGTGATGGCCATTTTTCACCTTCTGGCTAGACGGCTAGTTACGGGACCGACTGGGTAAGGCCAGTTCGACAATGAACCGACCGGTTTATGGTCCGGGCCGGCCGGTTCATTGCTGAACCGGTCTTCGGTCCGATTGAAGGCCCGGTCCGAACTGGTCAGGCCATTGGCCGGTTGGTTCCGGTTCCGGCTCAGCCGGTTTTAAAAAAACAGGTATGAATATGTTGACCTACATCCAACATGAAAAAGGGATGGCCCTGTAGTTGATAAAGCCCTAGATGGGATCTAGGCCTACATCCAACATGAAAAAGGGTTGGCCTTGTAGTTGATAAATCCCTAGATGGGATCTAGGCCTACATCCAACATGAAAAAGTGTTGGCTTTGTAGAACTTCTAATGACGTATAGATTCGTGATATGTCACTAGTCAATAGTCGACAAGATGAGAGCTGCTGCAACCGTGATGATGATCTAGAGTGATGATGATCCATAGTGATGATGATTCAGTGATGATGATCCAGTGATGATGATCCAGTGATGATGATCGAGTGAGGATCTAGAGTGATGATGATCGAGCGACGATGATCCAGTAATGATGATGTTTGATGACTAGGTTGAAAGAATACCTTCCTTGTTAAGAGGGAGTGTTGTTGTAAATGTAACTTCGGAAGATATTCTTCATTGTATTATTTGTATTATTATTATTATATTTTATTGTACTTTTATTGTACCTCCTTTAGGGGATGTTTTCCCTCCGATCAAAAGTTGACATTAATGTAATTGTCATGTAGAGTCAAGGTAAAACTTCCATTGTAAGTCGGGGCAATAGTCCCCAAAAGAACATTATAAAATGTATTTTTTGAGTCCCCCTAGGATAGGTTGGCCCAGTAAGGTCCAGGAGTCGGCCTTGTTGGGCCAAAAGGTCACACACATTATTAGTATAAATAGGGGGCATCCTCCCTCATTTGGAAACATTGCAAGGTCAAGAAAGTTCGCTCCAAGGAAGAGGAAGACAAGTTCACTGGTGAAGAACAAGAAGAAACAACAGAAGATATCTTATCTTTGGGTTTTCTATCTCCGTTTGACATTGTACTAAGTGATGAATCTATACAGAAGAAGTTGTTGGGTTTTCTCCCTTGTGGTTTCCCAGGATAAAATTCTTGTGTCTTTCTTTTGTGCTATGCTTGTCTATCTTTTAGTGATCCTATTGTTTATGGTTATGATGCTATGCTAAATGTTTTAAGACCTTGTATGACCATGCTATACAAGATTTTAAGATGTTATGCTAAATGTTTTATGTTGTTATGCTAAATGTTTTAAGATCTTCTTGAAGCGGGATGGTTGACGATACACGATGATATGAGTTATGAAGCATTGGGTAGAATTGTCTTATTGTGAAAGGGTCAGATGACCTTAATTCAAATTTCTGCAAAACTACGTGCTGACGAGTTGTGATTTGGGAAATGATGGGATTCCACACTTGAAGTTCTCTTCAATATAATAGGGTCTTCACTTAGCTTTTCATATTGATTTTGTCTTAGGTTAATTTGTTGATGACCTTGATAATCACAATGATGACAAGGCATCCTTGTATCTTGTGTCTTGGTTTTGGAACCTTCATCTTTTGATAGTTTTGGTGATTAATTCATTGATAGAATTTCAATTGGCTTTGTGTTGGTTCCTTTCTCTAATGTCTCATTTTTTTCATTTGATGACTTATTTATTTCAATGGGATTGATCATTTTTTCTTTATCAATTGTTGAATATTTGTTGGTAAGTTGCTCTAGGTTTCCTTGTAGCGACTTTTTATCATTATTTATCTTCTTGATTTTGGCAAGTAACCTTTGATTATGATCCCTAAGTATGAAAGTTCTTAATTGTTTTTTTGGCTTGTCAACACTATCTTTAAGGTCTTGATTTTTGAGTTGCTCATCTTTTAACCTTTTGACTTGTTCAAGCAACCTCTTATTAAAGTTTCTGTTACCAGCTAAGTTGTACTTAGTTGGATTTCAAGTGAGCCGGCATTATTTGAACAAGGATACTTGTTCATGATCAGAGTTTAGAAGTCCATCAGGCCTTCTTGGCCCTTTTATTTTTTGTACTACATGTTCTTACCCCCTTGGGGCAATTGTAATAAATGTGCTAGCATGAGAGTTGTATGTACAAGATTCGGCTTCCTAGGACCTAGACATCAATTTGACTAGCCCAGAGTGTTTTTTCCCTTGTTAATTATTGCTTGTTGAACAAACGACTAATAATTTTTGAGTTTTTCACTCATACCTCCAAAGTTGTGGTAGTCGTCTTGGTGGTTATCCCTTAGGGGGTTATTAAAGCCTAAGTGTCAATAAATATGAGCATGCTAGGCATTAATTTTGAGTCGTATGGACATGTGCTAGGCCCCCCTAAGTTTTTGTTTAATTTCGAGAAAAATAATTTTTTTTGCAAAATTAGGCCATTTTTTTAATGGTTTAAATGGAAAAATTCAAATTGTAATAAAAGTGTCGTCCAGAGTTTGATTTTGGCATGGGGATGCTCGTTTTCACACTCGGAGCATCCTCTTTACCCTAGAGTCCACTTTTCCTATGTTTTAGGCGACTAAGTCATCACGTAGAGCTAGTTTTTGCTAAAGGGGCATCAAAACGTCAATTTAATGTTAAAGATGCGACAAAATGACATAAGTCAAAATTCAAAAGGCACATGTTTAAACGTGTGGGTGATGTGGTATCTTTGTCTCATATGAAAGGCAAGTTAGATTATGATTAAAGGCGATTTGTTTCCATGCATAAAGTGCCATTTTGGAGATGATTTGGAAGCTAGCGAATCATCGAATTTTGAGGATGCGCCCCTCCATGATATCGCATGGATGTGTGCCAAATTCCCATGTGACATGTTGGCATATCATCTCAAGTTAAAGGGCGAGTTATTGCCAGATTAAGACGTCATGATTGGAGATGTGGCGCTTCAACCATGAGATCTCCTTAATCAAGATACACTTTTCACTTAACGAACTCCATGAACTCGACTTCACTCTCACTTGATGGTTACACCCCTCTTGGTTGGGTTTTGGCTATAAATTGAAGTCGCTGCCTATCTTCCAAGCTAGTTTGAGTTGGAGTAGAGAGTGCACGCTATTGTAATTGTTTATGCTATTGTTATTTTGTTTGATAGTAAAGAAGCTTTGGAGGCTAATGGTGTGTTGCTTTGGTGTGTGGGCCAAAATTTGTCATTTGCTTATGAGGTAACTTGTTTTTCATTTCAATTGCTTGCTCTCGCTTTGTGAATCTGGCTTAAAAGGTTGCTCCCAATCATTAAGAATAGAATATTGCACGTAAGTTTACTTGTTGCATCTATTTTGAATACGTATTTTTAGAGATCTAGATCAAACATGTTTTATAAGATTATATGCATGTTGTAGTAATCTGAATTTTTATGTAATCACTAGATCTCATGGGTTTTGCAAGTTTCTTGAGTGGTTTACATGATATCTAGCTTGGAGGAAGTGTGGATATAGCTTGACTCCACTTTACTTCTAACGTTTTTCAGAAGTAGAATCTTTGAGTGAATCTTGCATCCCACTATGAAGTCTTTGAGCAAATCTTCCATGGCAACAAGCTCTTTTCTCCCTCTCTTTCTCTTCTTAAAATCACTGTCTCCCTTGGTTACTTTCTTTGCTTATGTAGATCTATCTCGTTTAAAGTTAAATCTTTCTTTAGATCTTGTATGCAAATGTTTTAAAGCTTAGATCTCAACGTTCTTCAAAAGTCTTATTTATTCAGGTAAATCTAGGTTAGGAAAGCTCCCTTTTGGAAAGTATTGTTAACTAGATCTTGAGCTTGCTTGAAGTAGTTTTCCTTTTAAAGTTTAAAGTTAATTTTGGCATCTAAGTGGTCATCATATTGGCTGCCCAAAAAGCAAGCCAAGATTCCAAGGAAAGTTTGCTTTCCTTGGTTACTTTTATGCATTTTTATCATAGATTTAACTTAGTTTTTTTAGGAATTTTTTTGTGGATGTTCAAAGACACTCGTAAAGTGTTTTTGAGCATCTTTTAGGACTAATAGCTCACTGATTTTTGCAGGTTTGATGAAAAAGAGAAGGAAGCTTTGGTCGATTTCCTAAAATTTGAACCATTCAAAGCTTCCCAAAGCTTCCCTACTTGTTTTAAGTCATTTTTTCACTATTTTGTAAGCCTTTGGATCCCAGATAACAAGGACCAAAGTGCATTATTTTTTACTACACTATAATAAGCATCAATAAAGCTTTGAGTAGGTTTGGTGCACTTTTTTCATGGTTTTGCTTTTGTTAATGTAGTTTTGCTTTATAGAGCAGTATACTTTGCTATTTCAAATTTCAGTTATACAAATACTAACCCATTGCGTTATACCGAATTACGAAAAGGGAAGAGATTTGCGCAATTTAGTAATTAGAAAACCTTTCATTTTTGCATTTTTACCTTTAAAATAAATCCCCTTGCTTTCCTAAGTACGGTTCACGGACAAGGGCTTTCCCGAGTACTGGACCGGAAAGAGATTCTTGGGTTTTCTTTTCTGACCAAGAAAATATTGTTCTAAAACCCTTAAAATCAACAAGGCTCATTCCCCGTTATGCTCTGGATCTCTGTAGCTTTGATCGATCAGTTGATCATATCTAGAAAGGGATTGAGTAAATAGTTTAATTAGCTTTCACACTTTCAATTAACCTCCCAACAATGAAAATCCAGCGTTGCGTTTTGCTTCGTGTTGGCAAATTGTACAGAGGAAGCAAGAAGAACTGAAAATCAACCGCGAGGCCTCCTCAAACTACATCCTTGTTGGTCTAGTGTTGGACATCCCCCTGTGACTCCATTCAACCTACATTTTCTTGTGTGCTACCACACTTAGTGAGTCTGGACATATTCCCTGTACCTTCGTGGTCTATCGAGAATCCCCCTCCCTCATAATCCACTCATTTTAATTCATAAACTTAAAATCGACCAAGAACAATTGCAATACCTTCAACACTCCAACAACACTCCATTTCAGACTCCATTTTTAGCACTGGTCTTTGCTTTTTTATCGTATAAGCATTTTCTTTAATTCACAATGTGTTCATTAATTATATTGCTCATGCTGATATCTTAATCACTATTGCAATTTCTTGTGCCATTTTACAAAAAAATCTTAAACAACTTACTGAATCACAAACCACCATCTAAAGCTTAATCGGCCTTAGTAACTCATAGGGTCTACCCCTCGTGGCTTCGTTAGGAGTTTGCCTAAACGGAGGAGTCAAGATTAAGTGACAGTACTTGACTCGAGACTTGCCCCCAAGGATGCACTTAGTGGCTTGAAGATTTCTGCCACGCCAACCTACCCCCCCAGGTGCGTGAAAGGCGGCAACAATTCCTTAGGCTAAAACTTTCTTCATCTTTTTCTGATAACTTCTTCTCGAGGCCTTGATTCTCCTATTCTAATTTTTGATAGTACTACTTCATGTCCTTTGACTTCTTGATTTGTGCAAGTAGCTTCTGACTATGATCTTTTAGGTGAGAAATTTCATTTTTTTTTAGTGATAAATTTGTCAAATTCTTTCTTGAGATCTTGAATTGGTTGTTATGATGCTTATTTTGCTCATATTTAGTCACCTTGTGTTTTAAACGATAAAGTTCATTGTCAAGGCACTTTTTTTCTTCTCCACATTTTTGTAACTTGTTTTTTAATTCTTCACTTGATTTCAAAAGTAAGTTGTAAAAAATGAGTTGATAGTTTCTTTTGTTATTGAAACTCCGATTACAAAACTTCTTTATCCTTTGTAATAAGTGGGTGCACGGAGTGCGAGGGACCCACAAAATTGATGTCAAGTAGAGCTTAGAATATCCCTTAATAAAAGCTTTTATGTACCATTTTGGAATTTGATTTAAGACCTTGATCTTGGAAATCTCTATTCCACTTCTCCAAGATACAGTTTTATAAATTCTGTTATAACTTATGACCTTAATTTTATGTTTTCTTAGTGGTATTGTGTTTCCCCTGTCCGGTTTCTTCTCTGTGATACTTGTGGTTTGCTGCAATCATGAAAGCTTCAAAAAACAAAATTGACCAGTCGGCTTGTTCTCCCTATTCACACAAAACACCCACAATTTTGTTTAATCCTTGATAAAATTTGAGTAGTTGGATGACTCTATTTATTTTCTTTGTTTGCAATTTTGATTGTACTTGAAGAGATTCCCTTCTAATTTCTTAAGACTTATCCTTTCGACAATTTACTCTGCACAATATTCTTTCTAAATAACTGGTGTTGCTACCAGATTTTATTTCTGCATTCATTTCTTTTCAAGAGTTTGCAAAGTGAAATGCTTAGAATGGCCAAAGGCTGTGTTGTGGCCAATGAAGCTCAGAAAATTGTGTGGGGACCAAAAGCCAACAGTTTTTGTTGCGAAGGGAAATATTTTTGAAATAGCCAAGGGCCTATTGTGGTCAAAGACCTAGTAATTCAGAGAAACTCCTGAAAAATAAGGTGGGTAGTCGAAAGCTAGAATCAGACAATGTCTGGAAAGAGGTGTAGCCAAAGATCAGAATCAGAAACAAATCTCTAATACCAATGAAAGGAATAAATGGTCATTTACTAACAAATATGAAATATCCAGCAGAAGGACAAAGAATAGAAATCCATATAGGGACAAGTAATATAAATAATGAATAAGAATATGATAGATAAGTTGATATCCTTATAATACCATGAGACAGTATACTTGTATGCATTGATTAGTCTCCGTGATTGAATAATCATGTCCTTTAGATAGGTCACATCCCTTAGTTAAGGTATAACACTTCATTTATATTTATTATTTATTTGTTTGATGTTATACATACACACATGTTATGTTCATTGCAATATTAAGCTAGTTCTGTTATGCCCAAAAAACATGACATAGGAAGGAAAGTATCTATAGGATCCTAAGTCCATTAGATACGTTAAATAAAGATTACATACATTATATCGGGGTCAAACATAAGGTAAACACTATGTTTCACAGTAGTTTAGGGACGAGAGGACAAGGTTGAGTTTCGGGATGGATAAAGGAGGCCTCCCCACCCAAGGCTTGCTCGAAACATGCAAGCTGGACAAAACTCTCCAAACTTGGATGAAACTTGCCTCAAACTTGTGAGTTTGACCCCTATGTGGAGTCTGGACCTGCGGACCCCCCGTGAAAAAACACAAGGAAAAACGACTGAAAAGTCAGTTTTGGAGGGAGAAAAGGAGAGGGAAATGGGTTTCGTTAAACCCTTAATCCATATTTGATTTATGTTTTGGTTTGAGACGTAAATCGAGTGTCAAATTTTGTATTATCATATATCATGAGATGAATTGATGAATAAATTGTTGCTTTACAGATTTTATGGATTGGAAATATCAGTATTATTTTTTCTGCGCAAAACTTATTGTACGATTTTTTTTCTATTTGACAAGTTCCTCTGAGTTTTGCCAAGCCCAAAGCTGGTTGAGTTTTCGCTGAGTCCAAGTCACACAACTTTTATATAAAATGTTTGTGAACCTTAAAAGACGTAATCTTGAGCATTTTAATGACAGAACAACAACATCAAAGAGGTGGGTTTTTCAGCTACCATGGTTTTTATTTATTTTTTATTATGATTGATTTTCTTAGGTTGCATGGATGTATGGAATTTGCTATTTAATTATTTCAGTTTCAATTTGGATAATAAAGTGTTAAAATTGTATTTTTTATGTATTTTTGGTGTTCCCTTATGTCATCCCCTAAAATTTGGGGGTTCTATCTAGCTATTGATGAAATGCATCCCTGCATCCTCTAACTCCTGTAAAACATAGTAATTAAGTAAAGGGAGGCGTGTTTAAGGGCTAAATAATCCCCAAGTCAAAAGATGTGTCTTTTTATTTAGCTATGATGTTTAGACTGCAGCCCTTCGGGCCTTGTGAAACCTCATACAATATGAGATGTATAAGGCCACTTATGTGACTTTAGTCACATTACAGTCGCATGGGACATATGTATTTTATATCAATGATATAATATTGATATGTTGTAGGGGCTGTTTATGGTTGCACACATTTTCTCTCTCATTACCCTTATTTATAGGTTATTTACACAGATTTTACTGAAAATAAAATTTCTACAATGATTGAATGCTATTTTGGATAGTTTGAATATTCACATATTTAGCATTCTCATTCAAGTTCATTGCATTTCTAAACTGGAAACTAATGTTCAATTTGATGCAGTTTATTCAACACAATTTCTAGAGAGACCTAAAGCAGGGTCCCAGGTACCATTTTGTCCAGTCGAAAAAGAAATGCCAGGATGTTGGTCTTCTATTGAACCTTCTACATTCAAGCTTCGGGGTGAAAGTTATCTTAGGTATGATGAGTGCATTCATTTCTGTTCAAGCATTAGTCAGACTCTTCTTGTCTTTTGCCAGCATCAAGGTGCACTTTTTATATCAAAAGGTCTATGTGTGCTGCTTGTATTATAAATAAAACCATGAAATATTGTCATTTACAGAAAGGAGCCCATATCAGATTACTCTTTGAAAATAAAATTGCTAACCATTTCATAGTTAGTTTTGCTATCCATGTCAACTTACAAGCTAAAATATCTAGAATGCTATTGCAGGGACAAGAAAAAGGAGTCTGCAGCAAATCATGCTGCATTTTACCCATTTGGTGTAGATGTTTTTGTATGTCCAAAAAAAATAGATCATATTGCTCAATATGTGGAACTTCCTACTTTTGACTCAAATGATGGATTGCCACCTATATTGATTGTAAATATTCAGGTAATTTCACTGAATGGTGCATTTTAAATTGTTGAAGAGATATGAACTTGAAGGTGAAATAAACAATATTAAAAGAACGATTGAAAATTGAAATGTCAAAATGTGCAGTTTTGTCAAATTTCTTTTAAATCTATACAGGGTGGAACATCTTTTGCTGAAGTTTCTTTAGTTCCATTTTTAGAGATTTTGAGATGCACATTTGCTCATCTATTTTTGCTTGTAATATTTGAAAATGAGGTATTTTCACTGAATGGTGCATTTTAAATTGTTGAAGAGATGTGAACTTGAAGGTGAAGTAAACAATATTATAAGAACGATTGAAAATTGAAATGTCAAAATGTGCAGTTTTGTCAAATTTCTTTTAAATGCATACAGGGTGGAACGTCTTTTGCTGAAGTTTCTTTAGTTCTATTTTTAGAGATTTGGAGATATACAGTTGCTCATCTATTTTTGCTTGTAATATTTGAAAATGGCATAGAGTTTAGATGGATTCATCTCTTTCCTTCTGATTTCTGGTATCTTGCTTTCTAACTAGTATCTGTCTCATCTGGCTTTCTATAGATGCCATTATATCCAGCAGCCATTTTCCTGGGAGAAAGTGATGGGGAAGGGATGAATGTTGTGATGTATTTTAAGCTCTCTGAAAGCTATGCTAAACAGACCACTACTCATTTCCAAGACAGCATTCAGGTGAGAATTTCTTCATAATGTCTTCACTGATTTGTTGCAGTTATTAATTCTTGGAAATGGTATAACAGCTTTACACAAGGAAGATCAGAATTTAGATCCCCAGATCAAAATCTGGCTTCTCAAAGACTCAAAATAAGTAACATTCATGAAGAACATCTTTGATTTACTACAAATTAGTTGCAGTTATTAATTCTTGAAAATGGTAAAATAGCTTTAGATAAGGAAAATCAGAATTTACATCCCCATATCAAAATCTGGTTAATCAAGGACTGAAAATAAACCTGAGATACGTAACATTTGTGAAGAACATCTTTGATTTATCGATTTTCTTTGGCTGTGAATTTGTGATCTACAACAAAGGGTTCTTTGAACTGATGACAAGACTTAGCCTAGTGAACATGTATTATATATGTAGTTTTCTGTTTTGTACAAAAGTACACTTTGTCCTTTATCCTTGTATATTTTGGGTGACTTAGTCTAAATTGATCACACACCCACTTTATTGTGTTTGATGGAGTTTCCGTCAACTTTGATTACTCTCTCGACAATTTTGTACTCTATATATAATAATAGAAATGAGTGTTACACTCACGTATATACTATATACAGTTCTGGAAATCTCCAAATTAGGAATTTACAAGGCGTTGTGCTAATTTCAAAATTTTGGCCTCAAACCCTACGTTGAAAAGTAAGCTACTTTCCATTGCTTGTAGATAGTTAAGATAAGATAATTTTATTGATATCCAACTAATGACCATAAAAGTAGGTCAATGGGACTGTTGAGTACAAAGATCTTATTACAAAGCGGGAGTATCAAATGACCTCCTATAAAAAGCAGAAGATAGGAAAGTAAAGTAGAACGAAGCATGAAATCTATGCTAGGTCATGGAAAAAATGAGGAACCCTCGACCCTAGGTACAAGAGATTGTATAGGGGTGGAGGTGTACAAGAGTAAAGGAGATCTAGTAGTAATGAAGTAGGTCTATAATGGGAGAGACCCATCTTTCCTAACATTCAAGGCCGAATGAAGGAAACTCAAGATTGTATGTTGTCTAGATGAAGAGTTGGTGGAAGACATGGGCCTCCCACTGTGTTGCTGTCGGGAGGAGGTAGCTCTTCGTTGAGGCATGAGGGTTCTCATTTGCCTTAAGGTGAAGGGGTGATCAAGTCTTGTCTTGTCATGCTGCTGATATCTCGAGGGATGGAGGGTTTTGTGTGTTCACACTAATCTTGAGGTTATGACTGTGCTGCTATTAGACTGTCTCTTAGTGCTCCTGCCTGAAGGTGGCACTGTGAAGTAACAAGCAATCTACTGGGTCAAATTTGGTCGAGCAAAAGGTTGAAAAATATGGGCTTGAAGTTTGATGGTCATCTGCATTTATAAAGCCAAGTCTCTCAGGTTGGGATATCTAAAGAAGCGATGAGGTTTTGAGTCCCCCCCTGAAGAGGAAGTAGAACCTCCCTATGATCTCGTAGTAGATGGGGCAGTAGAAAATGAAATGTTCTTCTGTCTCAATCTCTTGAAGATGGCACAATTGGTAGATCTTGTCTGAACGATTGATCTGGTGGTATGTCTCTACCCAAAGTTTTTGAGAGCCCACTCAGCACTGCCTGAGGGGAATGCGAAGAGCATGTAATCAATGGGAGAGGGTATATTGCGGTCAAATAATGAGTTCGTCTCTCATATCCAAGAAGTGCTCAAAATAGAAATCCATCTTAGGGTGGGACACCGCACATATATCGGAGAGCTATAACACCTGACACTCCCTTGTCCTTAGGATTTGACGGATCACACCCATTGTGGAACCCTATAAACCACTTCACACCAACACCCCAATACATGTTCTACTACCAGTAGGTTGGACAACCTGGAAGCTCAATACAAAGATCTTAATAGCTAGACTCTACACCTTAAGCAGACCATCAATAGTTGGGATTAAACATGGGATAAGAAGTTGGAGACAAAAATAGACCCATGGGATCACACCCATTGTGGAACCCTATAAACCACTTCACACCAACACCCCAATACATGTTCTACTACCAGTAGGTTGGACAACCTGGAAGCTCAATACAAAGATCTTAATAGCTAGACTCTACACCTTAAGCAGACCATCAATAGTTGGGATTAAACATGGGATAAGAAGTTGGAGACAAAAATAGACCGCTAGGAGAAAATATTGGATGAGAAGTTCGCACATTTGACAATTAGTGGCATACATGCAGATGAACATGCGAATACACAACATACTGAGTCGCACTAGGAAGAAACTTCTCACTCCGGACTATCTAGCCATCGGCAAGCCCCTTTGGGTCCTCATAGCAATAAACCACCCTCCATGGATAATAACACCTGGAACTATTTTCCTAAAGTGGACTTGAACAAATTTGGTGGTTCTAATCCATTAGGATGGGTCACTCAAATGGAACATTACTTTGCCCTTCATGGTATTACTGATGACATGATGAAACTTAGGGTGGGGTCTTGTATTTGGATTTGGAACGATGATGATGGTGGGATTGGCATAAAAACACTTATGGGCGCTATGTTGCTTGGAGTCTATATGTTAAAGCTCTCCATGAGCATTACAAGTGAGATTCTCACTATTTAGGGCGACTTACCAAGTTACACCCCAGGCTCAGTTGTAAACTTTATCTTAGCCTTTGAACAATTAGCCATCTGTACAAAGAACTTGATAGGTTCTTTCTTTAAAGAATGTTTCATCAGTGGCCTTGTTATCACCAAAGTTGTAGTTGCCTTTGTGAAAGATCCTATCCAGGATGGGCAAAGGGCAGGCAACTAAACTAGATGACCCTAGAGTGCCTCAACCCTTGCAAACTGTGCAAATGTCACACCGTAAGAGGCTCTCTTACACTTTAGGCAAAGTCGGAGCTAAGCCAAGGGGGAGACCCTAGCTAACTAGTGATGGCTAACTTATGCAAATCAAGACATAGGCAACAAAACAAATATGATAGATGAAGAAACAAGTGGTCTTGAGATAATACCCTGGATCAAGCAAATAAATAAAGGGGAAAAGTAAACGAGACACAAGGTTGAGAAGGCTTGTTGATACTGTAAAATGCTCATCCAACGAGAATGTCACCTCGATAGCATAGGTTTAATGATCAAATCCAGGATAGAAAATATAGTGCCAGATAAGATGGCCAAATCGGAGCTGGGTGAGGGTTTAGCTAATAAGTAAAGTAACTACGAGGTAACAAAATAATGAATCTATAACACTTAAAATGCAATGTTTGATGATAGATGATCAAATTAGCACACAAAACATGCATACCCAAGTACTCAAACAAGCAAAAGGTGGGAATGCCCAAGGAGGGCGATTTCTCTCTAGTTAGATCAGTGCTTGGAAATTGTAAATGGAGTCGGAAAGAAAACAAACTTGGTACCTAGGGTTTTAACACTATTTCTAACTTGGGATTTAAAGCATTGAAGGATTTGACTGTTAAATTTAGAGCTCTAAATTTTAAAGGTTTTAGCTATGTTTGTTTCAGCTTGACTATGGAATGAAAAATAAGGACAGAGAAAAGTCATGGAAATACTTACTTGAAATCTAAAGGTCAGTGAGGCTGTATTCCCCTTACTAGTCAGCAACACAAATGACTTCATTTTCTACCACGAACAAGCCAGATCCTTTGAGCCCAAAAAGCCTTGCCACAACAAATAGAGAAATGTTAGCAAGTTGCAAAACAAATTCGAAATGCTATGGCAAAACTATAAATGATTGCAAGAATGAGAAAACAAAAGCTAAGACAAAGATGACAACGATTTTGCATATCAAAATCTTAGCAAAACTCCCTCAAAATGAAGAGTCAAACAAAGGGGGCGCATCCACCAATTCGCCTAGCCAAGACGCCCTCCTGCAAACAAGTTTAGTAACAAATGCTGATCGGGATAAATACTCAAATCATGGATCATACTGTAGCTCAGAAGATTTAACAATCACATTAACATGAAATTTGCACAAGACAAGTAAGAAGAGCAATCCCTCTATTCAATTTCTCAAGAGCCAAAAGTCCCAAGAGGAATACAAATGAGCCAGCTCTCTCTTAAATAGAGTTGCTATACAAAATCCCTAGCCAAAGAGATCAATGGCTGAGATTAAATCATCTCAATCACAAATCGATGGCTAAGATCATCTCTCAAAGTGGTAATGAGCAAGCTACATGAGGGGGGCGAATTTCTCTACATGCCCTAGGAGAACAACATGATAATGTTATAAAACATGAAGTACATGAGAAAAGGGCCCCCATAGGGGTGTATGTCCCCCTAAGGCACTCACTTTTACAAAGCTTATGTGCCAATACATTAAAACCATAAGTTGAAAACACCCCCATGGACCAAATTCGCCCTCCCTTAGAAGGAAAAAGATGTGGACCCCTTCTCTAATGATAACCACATAATATATGGTCCAAAAGTATAGTACAATGATAAAATATCATCCCAAGTCATAAGCTGCCCCAACATTAGCCACTTTGATAATGTTTGCTAAGTCAATGGTCACTTGATTATTTTAATTATTTGTTGGTATATATGGCTGAAGCTGTAATTTGATGAAAATGGCCATTTCCCTTGCCCGGATGCTTGAACCAACTATGGAAATGAGATTAGAGATCCCATATCCACTAATGCTGACCACAAGAACCACCAAAATTCATCAAATATGCACTGTGTAGCTCAATCCATGTCAACAGTCAAACTAATAAAAATTTGGTCTTGATAACTGGTAATAAATAAAAATCTCACCAACCGAGACATATTATGGTGAACTGAAACATGAAATCATGTATGGGATCCTTATGGATGCTAAAAACCAAAAATCAAACGTCTGGTTCCAAAGTCCCCGGGACCCTATTTTTGGCTTGGTCAAATGATGGCAGAACTAAAGTTGTGAAGACCTTTGAGCACCCAAGGATGAAAGAATGCTCCCTTATTTATGTTAGTATACCAACTAAAACAATAAACAACATGCTACAATGATCCATCATGAGATACATAAGAAATTAGGCCTAAGTTAGAATAGATTTATTACCTTTTCAAGAAGCCTCCAATGTATGTAAACTTACAAACTTGGTCATGTTGCTAGCCGTGGGTGAGGTGATCAAAACAAGGCTTAAGGTCTTAAGGGAATGATTGCTAAACTTTGACATTGTGACCCTTTGGATAAGTAGGGGATACAAGGACCACGATGACATAAGCATGCTGGAGAACAATTGGGAATGGCAGTGTCTCACAAATGGAATAGAGTGCTTAGGCAACCACCACTAGACTCTAAAAAATAATCTGCAGCTCACATCCAAGCTTGTCTCAAGCTCCATGAGGATCTTTTATAGAACCCCTGCGATTAGTACACAGGTGATTGTAATGCGGTGAGGTTCTAGGGGACACTTAGAATTAGCTGTCCCTTACTCCATCTCATGTCCCAACCCTTAGGCTCCATGAGGAATAATCATTACATTTCTTTCACTTATGTGGCCAAGCAGTAATTTAGATTTAGCATTTGTTTTTCATCTACTTGGCCGTTTCAGTTTCATTAGCCTTTTGGCTTGATTTTCATCTTTTAGCCTTTTTGGCTTGCACTTTACTTTATTTAGATATAGCACGATACACATATACAATGAAATGATGGCAGTGGCACTTGCTTTGAGGACTAATGGTAGGACACCGTGGAAAACACAACTTTACCCGCCACTACGACATCAGGGGAGACTCATAAGAAGTAGATCCACGGTTGAAGCTACTCTCTCACACACTCCAGAGCTAAGACACAAATAACATGGGGTCGAACATACATAGGGGTCAAAGGGGGAGGTCCTCTATATCACACATCCAAGTCCAAGTTAGGGTAAGGATCCAGTATGAATGGTTGGGTAGGTGGAGATAGTGAACTGGTGCCAAGGCTAGCGATAAGACAAAAGGTGACCAAGTCTATACCAAGGATGGGGAAGGAACCAATGTGCATACAAAAGAGCCTTGCAATCAAGGCAACATGACCACTCCAACAGTTAGCCTACTACAAGAACTAATGAAGCACAAGGTCACCCAGCTAGTCACCTAGTGTCAAGTCAGACTAATAATATAAATCAAAGAGACAAAACATGTTACATAACATCCATGTGCATAACCATATACTTGCTTTGCCATATGCCTGCTCCGCTGCATGAATCCAAAAGATGATCTTTGACAAAGATGGGCAAGGGAAGAACCAACAATGATCTCTGCTGCTCTCCAAGTGAGCCATGACCTAGCCAACTCATCTCCATTGGTCATGTGGGAACAACTGTGACATGGGAGTCTGGAATATGCTCTGAATAATATTTGAAAATATAGCACACCATCGATGGTCACTACTACATAACTCTGCTCATGCTCTTGTAAGGATTGGCTGAATACTCTGGTACAAGATCTGCGTCATGGTAGCTCTAGCTAATATGGATGTGACAACAGGCCTAAAGGAGGCGATTTAAGCACAAGTCAGATTGCAACATCTTGCTCCATGTTTAGAGGCATCTTAGAGGGCTCTAGAAGTAGAGACTGTGATCAATGCACAAACCAACAAACCATCTTTCATTCATCCTTCACACTCTCTAGAGGTCAATTCTTCAAGCAAAAATCCTTATCCTCCCTTGAAAGTACAAGGTTGTCTTCAACATAAATGGTAGGCTGACAAAGACAAGGACTCTGCTATAATTGTGATGAAAAGAATGCTTTGGGTCATAAATGCAAAGAGGAGAAGTTATTTCAAATTGATGTGACTACTCCTACCCACTATGAAGACATCATTATGGAAGATACCCTTGAGTTGGATACTGTTGGCCAAACTTCTCCCATACAAGAAGAAGTGCAAACTTCTCTCTTCATGCTTTCTTCGGTATTTAGCCCCAGAAACCTTGAAACTTCTGGGTTACATCAAGCATTGTAATGTGGTAGACTTGGTTGACGGTGGCAACACTTACAATTTTATTCATCGACATGTGGCGAAAGAACTCCACTGCTATCTCCACTCGGTGCCCAACTTTCAAATTATGATAGCCAATGGCGACATGTTGGAATGTGGAGGGTGTTGTGAAAATGTGAGGGTCCAATTGGGTGATTATTATCTCAAAGCTCATATGTTGGCCATATATATGGGGTGTGGTATAGTTTTAGGAGCAAAATGGCTTCACACATTGGGTCCAGTTACCATGGACTTCAAGGAATTATATTTGAGCTTTACTCAGGTCTTTCATACTCACACCTTCAAAGGACTCCAAGCAAGCTCCATTGAAATCATAAGTTCTCTTCGGATGGAAAAAAATATTGAAGAAAGGCCACTTTGGAATTACTGCTCACTTCCATTATCCATGCCATAGAGTCTCTAGACAACACCACAGTAGAAATCTATCCTAACTTATAAAAGGTTCTGGACTAACATTAGTAGGTGTTTGAGACACCAAAGCCTTTACCCCCATATAAAGGCTAGCATGATCATGATATACCCTTGATTTCGGGTAGTCAACCACCAATTGTACCCCTATGTAGGCACCCATTTGCACAAAGGGATGAAATTGGAAGTATCACTTAGTAGCTACTGGAGTTGGTAATTAGTTGTCCCAGCGCTAGCCAACATTCATGCCTAGTGATCATGGTTTTAAAGAAAGAAGGGAATGGGCACATGTGTCCTGTTTTTTGTGCTTTTGCATGGAACAAAGCAGCGAAAAATCCTTTGCAGTTTTAAAGCATGTCATGTGCACCACTTTGGTCTTAGCCATGCCTAATTTTACTAAGACCTTTGTATTATAATGTGATGCTTCCAAAAAAAAGATTGGGTGTAATCTTAATGCAATATGGACGATCCTTAGCATTCACTAGTAAGTAGTGGGGTAATAGGGATTTGGACAAGTTTACCTATAAGGAAGAAATGATGGCCATTCTACATACAGTCGACATATGGCAATAATATGTCCTAGGGAAACATTTCTAGATAGATCACCACAACTTGAAGTATTTTTTGGAATAAAAGTTGTCATCCCCGGAGCAACATAAATGGGTCATCAAGATGCTTGCATATGTTTACGAGATCATCTACAAAAAGGAAAATTATAATCTTGTGGTAGATGCTTTATCAAGGAAATATGAGGAAGAGTGATCCCCCTTTGATTTATCTTCTTTGGTATAGGAATGAGTGGAAAAAAAATGACAAGAATGGCTAACCAATGTTACTACTTCTTAGCTCAGCAAGAAACTTAAGGAAGATCCCAACATTCGCCAACCATCTAGGGACCCTTCACCAAAGTTTTAACGACCCATATCAAATTGTTGAAGGCATGGGTCAAGCTGCTTACAACTTAGCTCTCGAAGCAAACTCCAAGATCTACCTAGTATATCATGTGTTTTGTTTGAAGAAGGGTGTGGGTTGGAATTGTTGAGTTCAAACTCTATTAACAAAAGTCGATGCAAAAAGCTCCATTTGGCTTCATCCCGCAACCATTTTGGCCACACACAAGTGTCACCTACACTAGCGCATGGTCAAGGAAGTTCTACTCTAGTGGAAGGATTTGAAGCCATAAGATGCCACTTAGGAGCCGTTAACCCTTTTACAACAGTTTCCCATTTCCTGACTTGAAGACAAGGCTGCTTTTGAATGGGGAGGGCATGTTAGGGTCCTACCCTAACACCGCTACTTTAATAGTGTACAAGACCATAAGGGCCATTGGTTAGTTAGTTGTTAATGTCTTAATGTAAAAGGGCGTTGCGTATTGAATAAAGGAACCTAGGTGGTTGATCCTCGTTAATAGAGGGACCACAAGTATTTAGGCCTTTGGCTATCGAAGCACGATATATTGAGTAGTAAGTTATGTGAAGTGAGTCAAGAATTGTTATTGTATTTGGAATTTTTCTCTTGGAGGTTACCCCCTTGAAGAGGCAAGTGAACATAGCTATCTATTTTTATCTCTTCTCTCTTGTGTTTTTCTATCTTTTCTTTGAAATTATGAGTTTAAGTATATTACAATCCCACATTCATAAAGTGGATTGACTTGACTAGCTTGTCATCCTTTATAAGAAAGCTTTCACTTTTTTTTTAATGAAATGCATATGGATATAACTCTTTTGAGTTATCTTGGTTTCTTTATGAGTTTGATTTTTGTGATATTATTTTTATTAATAGCTCATGGGATTTGCCCCTTTATTACAACTTTGTATGACAATGCTTGTTTATGAAATAAATATGAAGAATGGGGCCTTCACTAATGAGATCCCATTTATTCCAATACTTCAAAGGATAACATGGCTTTTATTCATGGCCACTTTACTTACCAGGAAGGCAAAATTGAGGTATTGCATACAACTTATTAGGGAAGGGGATCTTTGTCTTTTATTGCCTATTTCTACTGCTTGTCTTTTTCACCTTTGCTATCTTTGAATAGATATATTATGTACCAAATCCTTAAAATATCATATTAAACCAGAGTACACACAATACACTCAAGATGTGAATGTGGAGCACAACTCCCAGAGAGATAATAGAGATGAGTTACATAATAGCTCATTATAAAATAGGAGAACCTCCTTCAAAAAACCCAATTACAACCACATATCCCAATTCTATGTTCATGTGCCAATAATGACTATATTGACCTCTATTATCTATATATACCTATTCTAACTTGTTACAAATGTGGGCACTTGATCACAACCCCTATTACATATACACTTAATGCCATATATGCTCCCCTTGGGGTCTCTTATCACGGATCTTGTAGTTTCCCTGATAGAGTAATCGTGTATAGGATGGCAAAGGGGACGGGAAACCAAAGTCGTGACCTACGAAAACCCTAACCCGCAAAAGATGGATGGTTGTCACGTCGGTTAGAACTTCCTTCACTTTATGCCACTGGAGAAGCCCAAGTGACAATGGGGGAGACCCAGACTTATCCTGAAAGGACAAACCTAAAGCAAATCACTAGATCAAACTCTTGACGGAGAATATGTAAGGTGAGTGCTTGAAACCCTAGATTCAGGGGATAAGCCACAAATGAAGGAATACTTGAGTAGGGGTGGTTAAAGATGTTGGAAATGTTACTCAAGTAAGATAACACAATGAATTATAGGGGTGGTTAAAGGTATTGGAAATGTTACTCAAGTAAGATAACACCGTGACTTATAGAGATTGGGATCAAATCTAGGATTAGTGTTCTGGTTCAAATGATCAAACACGGGACCCTGGGGGAATTTAAGCAAATAAATGAGAAATTCCCAAGACGAGGTTGATATGAAGAATTAAAGCTTCCCACACACTGACTTGGATGAAGGATTCAACAATCAGAGAAAAATCCAAGTAAAGCGAGCTTCTTGTGAAAGTCCCGAGAATGGTGGATGGTGATAAAGCAACGATGGGGTTTATTTATGAGGCCATGGATCAAGCCAAGGAGGCAATACAGGAAGTCGATGAGGACCAAAGGCAAAAATATCATCCTATGTGGAAAATAATTGATGAACAATGGAACAAACAACTCCATCGGCCTTTAAATGCTGTAGGCTATTACTTGAATCCAAGGTAACTAATTTCAAAGCTTTTAAGTTATATTACTAAATTTTAATTGCAAAAGTTTATCATTTTTTGAAATTGATCATCTTTTTTGTCTTGAATCTTCTTAAGGTACCATTACACACAAGATTTTGGAGTAGATGGGGAGGTAAAAGAAGGATTATATAAATGCATTGAGTACATGGTCTCTGATCCCAATAAAGAAGGTGAGATACACAACAAGCTCTTGCGTTTCAATGAGTCTTGGTATCTTCGGCCTGGCTACATCCGTACGATCTAGATCAAAAGATCCTCCAGTGAATTAATTACAAAGTCTTTAAATTTTAATTCATTGGAGTTTTTTTCGAGTTTGTGTTTAAATTCATTTGCTAATTTTTATTTTCCTTATATGCATCATATTGGTGGCAGCAATTTGGCAGCCAGTGCACTGATTTGCAAAAGTTTGCAGTTCGAATATTGAGCCAAACATGCAGTGCTTCTGGTTGTGAATGCAATTGGAGTGTTTTTGAGCGTATACACACCAAGAAGCGCAACCGTTTAGAGCAAAAATGGTTGAATGATATGGTATTTGTTCAATACGACCTTAGGTTGAAGCGCAACCAATTGCAAAACAACACCCTTGAATCGTGTTCCATATTCTTAAATGATGGTGATGCATTATCAGATTGGGTCGTGGAGACTCAACCGACAACATTTGGCAATGAAGACCTCTCATGGCTGGATTTGACCCACTTTCACAATAACAGGATGTTGGAGTTGACGTTGGACATGTGCCTTCTAGACCAGGGGAGTCAAGTCAGGTGGCCCAAGCCCAAGCACCCCATATTGAGGACCAAGATGTAGATGATACCTTAGAGTCTGAGTCTAAGGCATCTGATGAGTCTGATCCTTAGGATTCAGACGATTAGATTGTTTAGTCCTTGACTCTAGTCTTTTCTATAAGCCATTTAGAGCCTTTTTGTTGATGTATTTTGAGTCAGACATGGATTGCACTCGATGTTAAGTGCTATTTTGGTTCTATGAACTCTTATATGCTATATACATGAGAAACTTTGCATATTCTGTGTATAATGGTTTGAGCTCACATGGATGCAAATGAATATTTAAAAAAAATTAAAACTTGAATATTTTATGTATTTTTGCTGGATCGGTTTTATGATTCAGTGTTTTCCCCGGTTTTTGTTAGGTTTCGCTTCTCAGGGTCGGCCGGTTCGTCCACCAGTTCAGTTTTTGTAACCTTGATATATGTATATATATATGTACAGATATGTGTGTATATATAATATGTATATGTATATATGTGTGTGTATATATATATAGATATATATGTAGAGATATGTGTGTATATATATTATGTATATATATACATAATATATATACACACATATCTCTACATATATACTAAGTCACCGCGTTTGGCGAATTTTCGCCTTGAAAATTGAAAATCGTCGATTTTTTTAGCTTGTCGAATTAATCGAATAAAATTCGCCGAATTGAATCTGAAACTCGAGTTTTAGGGATTGACAAATTCCAAGTGGCTCAAAATAAGGTCGATTTTAATTTAAAAATACAAAAAAATTGGTTTAAATATGATTTTTTGCTTTCGCGGCTCGCGAATACACCGTAAAGCCTAGTCTGCTTTTGCAACCCACAGTTAAACCGAAAACTGGAGCCATTGATTGTCACTGCGAGTTCTTAGGAATCATGAATGAAGGCCGCCGACGGTTTGAGTTGCTCTATGGAGGCTGCTGACGGTTGCCGTTCCTTTACCCGTGGCTGTGAGCAGTCTACAGGGTGTGAGCCGTGAGCTTTAGCTTCGACCTCACATTTAACATTTATCATGTCAATTGATATATTACATATATTATAATACATAAGTTGTAATGTAATTTGTAAAACTATACCATTTAATTTATTTGTAATGTAATTTGTAAGACATAACTTGTAAGTTTTTTTATAATAAAATTTATAACATATAACAATATAAATATATATTTAATATTTTTATACTTTATAAAAGTTATATTATTGAAAATAAAGTTTGGGTAATTATTTTATATATATACATGAATTTAATGACGAATTTTATCAAAAAAAATTGCTTGACGATTTTTTTCCGAATTTTATTCATGTTGAATTCGAACACGAACTCGAACCAGGGGACTTAGCATATATATATATATATACACACACATCTCTCTCTCTCTCTACACACACACACACACACACACACATATATATATATATATATATATACACACATCTGTACATATATATATACACACATATCTGTACATATATATATACACACATATCTGTATATATATGTGTGTATATATATATATGTACAGATATGTGTGTATATATATATGTACAGATGTGTGTATATATATATATATGTAGCATGGGAACTGCTCTCGACTTTTAGGAAACTCGTTCTTGAAGTTTCGACATTCCAGGGAACTTGGGAACTTGTAGGGGACTTTCCTAACTTAGTGGGAACTGTTGGAGTTTGTGCAACTTCAAAAGCTATTCTTATTGTCCTCCTTCGGGAGTTGAACTTGTTGTAATCACTCATCTAAACCCTAGAAAGAACAATGTAATCCTTGGGGTGAAAAGTCAACAATAAAAGAATAAAATAAAAATTATTCAATATAAAATTATTATTGCTCCCCAAGTGAAGTCGGCCCCATTTAATTTTTGGGTGGGAAAACAGTATAAATAGGAGGTGCCCCTCATTATCACACATAACAGCAGCGCAACAACACAAATGAAGTGCGCAGTTTCTGGCAGAGTGCATCTACACAACAACTTAGAGAAGTTTGCATACACTACAGAAGAAGACTGTTTTCAGGGTTTTATCTTTGGAAAGCATTTCCATATTTTTCCTTTCTTTCTTCATTGTACTCTGATCTCAGAATTATTATCTTTAGACGAAGGTTGCTAGGTTTTCTCCCAATTGGGTTTCCCAGATGAAAAATACTTGTGTTATTGTTCTGTGCTTTGTCGAGCTTCTAGTGATCCTATTGATAAATGCAATTAAGATATACTGCTATAATCTTTAAGAAAATCTAACATGGTATTAGAGCAGTACTAGAAGAAGCCATTGTCGGAACTCTGTCGACAACCTGTTGAAACTAGGGTTTCATTTTTCAAGGTCTTCACTCAACCTTTTGGCAGAAAAAGAGCCTTGGGAATTTCTCTCTAAGAACATCTTTTGGTGAAGACAGAATTCAATTTTGAAAAGTTTCATTTTTGACCTAATTCTACCGCTGCATCATAAATTAGGGTTTCCAGTTTTGACCTACTTTCTCCACAAATTTGGCCTGACTCCACCTCTACTCAACTCGCCTCTCTAGGGCACATTTATGTGTAGAGTCAGTTTTCCAAAACTCAACTTTCATTTTTGACCTAGCCACTGCTGGGATTTCAGATCTAGATCTACAGTCAAGATGATCAGCATGAAGGTTGAAGATCGTTTGGAAGGGGCTTCCAATTTCATCCCCTGGAAGTCTAAGGTTCTTCTTCTACTAGAGGAAAATGACCTATTATAGTTTTTAAAGGCAAAGGTCCCAGAACCAGAAGCCGAAGAAGACAAACCTCGCTGGAGAAAGGATGATGCCATAGCAAGGAGGATTTTAGCGGACTCAGTTAGAGATCACTTGGTTCCTCAGATCTCAGGAAAGTCAATGACAATAAGGATGTTCAAAACCCTAAAGAAGCTATTTGAACATAGTAGCATCAATGTGACTCTCACATTGAGGAATCAACTATCAAATATGAAGATGACGAAGTCCGACAACATTGCCTCATATTTCATGAGGATCATCGAGCTCCGAGACAAGCTAAAGTCCAGTGGAGACAATCTTGAAGAAAAGGATCTTATCATGATCACCTTAAATGGTCTCCCACCATCTTGGAAGTCTTTCATCCAAACTATAAGTGGTTGAACCAAGTTGCCCAAATTTGATAAACTATGGGCAAATTGCACTCAGGAAGAAACCATAATTGCAGCACACCAAAGACTTCATGGTACTCAACCTGAGGAAAATCAAGTGTTCATATCTCATACCAAGAAAGGCAAGGGAAGGGGAAGGAAGCCGTATATTCACAATCATCAAGATAAGAGATCAAGTCCTCCCCCAGATCAGAAGAAACAAAAGAAGGATCTATCTCAGATCTAATGCTACAGGTGCAAGAAATACAACCATTATGCTAGTAATTGTTGAAGTTCTCACAAAAGGAAGCATGAAGCTTCAACTGCTAATGTAGAGGAAGCCGTACATTCACAATCATCAAGATAAGAGATCAAGTCCTCCCCCAGATTAGAAGAAACAAAAGAAGGATCTATCTCAGATCCAATGCTACAGGTGCAAGAAATACAGCCATTATGCTAGTAGTTGTTGAAGTTCTCACAAAAGGAAGCATGAAGCTTCAACTGCTAATGTAGAGGAAGATCATCATCACAAGAAACAAAAGAATGAAGATTGTACACAATTCTTCTTCATATTAGCTTTATTAGGTACGGTTCCCACCACTAGTGATACTTGGATCATAAATAGTGGTGCATTTAGACATATGACGGGTTATAAAGAAAATCTCTCAGAAGTAGTTGAGAAAGATTCCCATCTCCGTGTCGTACTTGGAGATGATGCCAACCACACTGTTAAAGGATCTAGGCCTACCTCCCTTCAGCTAGAGACTAATGATACTCTACACTTAAAATGATGTGCTCTATGTACCTGGTATGAAAAGAAATCTTGTTTCCATCTCAGCCTTAGAAGACAAAGGATATAAAGTAGCATTTTCAGACGGAAAAGTACTTGCTTGGCAGAAGAAATCAAGCATGGATACAACCAAAGTAATTGGTATGAGAGAAGAGAACTCGTATCGACTAAACACTCTACCAGTCCAAGCCCTAGTCCATGACTCTGCAAGTATGGGTGAGCTATGGCATAGAGGACTAGCTCATCTAAATTACAAAGCTCTCCCAGCAGTGAAGAACATAGTTACGGGTATACCAATGCTGCAGGTAGACCATGATGGAACATGTAGAGGATGTGCACTTGGCAAGAATGCCAAGAAATCCTTCCTTGATAGTGAGAGCAGATCCAAATAAATCTTGGATCTAGTGCACTTCGACTTGTGTGGCCCAATGACAGTTGCCTCACTGGGAGGATATCATTACTATGTGACCTTCATTGATGACTACTCATGGAAGACTTGGATCTACTTTCTTAAGACCAAGGAATCCGAGGAAGTACTTAGTAAATTCAAGGAGTTCAAAGCACAAGTCGGGAATATGTCAGGGAAGAGGATCAAGATTCTAAGATCAGATAATGGTGGCGAATATACCTCTACGAAATTCAATGATTTCTACAAAGACTCAGGAATTAAGAGGGAGCTTACAGTTTCCTACAATCCCCAGCAAAACAGGGTTGATGAAAGAAAGAATAGAACAATTGTGGAGGCAACCAAAGCCATGATTCATGACTACAGTCTACCCATTTCCATATTTTTCTTTTCTTTTTTCATTGTACTTTGATCTCAGAATTATTATCTCTAGACGAAGGTTGCTGGGTTTTCTCCCAATTGGGTTTCTCAGGTGAAAAATACTTGTGTTATTGTTCTGTGCTTTGTCTATCTTCTAGTGATCCTATAGATAAATGCAATTAAGATAGACTGCTATAATCTTTAAGAAAATATAATAGGAACCATTCCAGATGGTTGGGAACTTATTGGGAACTTTTACCCTCTAAAATCGGGAACTTGGGGAATTTTTTTTGCGCGTTTCCTTCACCGAAAACTTCCACACATTCATGATCACCATGTTAGTTGTTAACAGCATTCCTATTTCCTTGCGACTGTACATAACCATGGTTGACTCAGAAATTTTTCTCCAGAAAACTAAGTTGCAATACAAGTCTTTTTCATGCTACCTTGTCGAGTTGGTGCACTGATCTTTGTCTACCACTCGTGCTAGAGTATTCACTTGTCCCTACACTGAATTGCAGTTACCGCTAATCAATAATAAATGTAAGTCTTTTCTTCTCTATGTTTCTTCTCTTCTCATGTTTTTTTAATTATTTTATATTTATATTTTTTATATGTTTTTTAATATATATTATTGATGTTCCCAACCTGTCGTTTCCTGCAAATTTGGGGGAAACTTATNATATATATATATATATATATATATATATATATATATATATATAATGCGTCCTACGTGTCTTGATTTCAGGGGTCGCCGTGTTCGTGTCAGACACTCGAATCCCCGTGTCCCGTGTCTGGTGACTTAGCTTCTATGTGTTATTATCCATGAATTTTCAAATCTGAAATGATAAGTAAATGTATGAACAAAGATCTGAAATTTATCTTAAGAAAAGTTTGTTCAAGAGTGCAAATAACAGTACCACAAAAGCAATTAAAGTTCAACTAATAAAAGTACAAATAAATTTAATCAAGTGGAGCTAAACAAATCTGAAAATGACCATTCGATCTCAAATTTGCATCAATTAAAGATAACTATCTAACCATAGACATAGTTAATAAATGAATTAAAGTGT
This sequence comes from Pseudotsuga menziesii, assembly GCA_001517045.1. Taxonomy (NCBI): domain Eukaryota; kingdom Viridiplantae; phylum Streptophyta; class Pinopsida; order Pinales; family Pinaceae; genus Pseudotsuga; species Pseudotsuga menziesii. Next base: position 288,671 of record LPNX011120871.1, on the reverse strand, counting down.
GACCCCAAAGGGGTTTGTTTAGATGTCTTGTACTTGTTAAAATATGTGAGATCAAATGTTAATTTCCAGACGTAAAAACAAAATAAAAAAATGCTTAAAGGAAATGAAGTGTTGAATTTTAATGGCTAAAATAAGTGTTAGAAAAATCTAATGACCAGTGCCTAAATCTAGTGAAAGGGTATGGGGTCATATTATTTATTAGAGATTGGATCTTTTGATAATCAAAGATCAAGAGTGGGTGGAAAATATTCACACCTTAGTCTTGGTCTTTTTTAGCCAATTGACCCTTCTTCTATTGCCAAAAATAGAGGATTTCAAAAGTTGAAAACTCTCTCATAAAACTTGCAAGTATATGGGAATTTCACAAGCTGAAAATATTCCAATAAACTTGCAAATACATGAAAATAAACCTGCAAATATATGGATATTTCGCAAGCTGAAAATCCTCCAATAAACCTGCAAATATTGAAGACAGACCTACAATAGATACTACACAATCGACAAAGAGATGCAAGATTTCAAATTCTAAAATATTACTATCTAGTTAGCAAAATTATGGGTATTATGTGAAGATATTACCTTAATTTACATGCATTCTATGAACAAAAGGATGGAGTTCTTAGTTAGGTTTCATCATTAAATCCACAATTAGCTCGTCATGTTTAATCCAATATACTATCATACAAGAAAAATAGACAAAGTAGAACTGATGCTTTATTCTTCACAAGCTCTAGCCATCAAAAACCACCAGAGTACAATTAGAGAGTCTCTATATAGGAAGAGAGCTCAATAACCTCCTCAAAGGAAAATAATAAAATATTCCTTGACATGGTTAAGAATAACGACCCTAGATCCTGACCACCCAATGATGTAACAAACTTATTGACAAGTCAAAACTAACAACTCACTCCAAGATAATGGGACCGTTGCCAACTTATTTGTACCATAGTTGGATTAGCTGAGGAGCCGCCATTTGACAAACATGATGAATGTCTGTGTTCCAGTGTATTAGATGATCCACCATTTGTGCCTAGCCAGTTTTGGCTAGTCAGTTTTGTTTTGAATAATTATGACCATGGCTCTGCGGGGTTTGTAATAAAATGTGCTAGTAGGGTGTTTTTGAGTGGTTCGGTTTCCTAAGACGTAGAATTTCAACTAAGGTATTCTAGAGAGTTTTTTTCCCTTGACAATTATGCTTTGCCTATAGCCGAGTATAATCGACGAGGTTTTCTCCCGCTTCCTTCAAAGCTGGAATGCTCGATTTTGAATTTTGGGCCTTGGGGGGTGTTGGCCTGATTTTCTGACCTAAGCCAACAAGGAGATTAAGCCCACACAAGTAGCTTAAAGCAGCTCCCGGTGTGTTTGGGATAGCAAAATCTCGCAGGTTATGGTCCTGCTATCAACTG
>LPNX011120871.1:196406-273665 GCA_001517045.1 Pseudotsuga menziesii | reverse complement strand
ATATCAATCTGAGAATTTCCAGTCACATTCCACCTCCGAAGATAAAACCTCAGTAAGGAACAAAACTAGTACTAAAATAATATTTCAAATATGTTTTTCTTCTGTCACTCCATCCCCTTTACATAAAAATTACTAGTTTATATATAATCTTACGAGTCTCTGAATTCAGTTTTTCATAAACGCTGTATTCAATACCATAAGAGGTCCAATCCTATGAAAGTGCATCGAATCTCTTCAAAAGACACTTGTCGCAAATATGACTATAGGATAAAAATAGTCAATAAACAACTAGCCTGTATCATCTCCTGATTTTAAGAGAACTGTCATATTCGTGGCTGTTTTGAAATTCCAGTCTTTAAGAGGCATCAACGTTTGCCAACTATGGTCCGAAACGTCCTGAATCTGCAGAGGATAGTGATAACATGCCCACTTGTTTAAACAAACAAAAGAATCTTATTAAGACCAATTTTAACAGAAATAATAAAAAAAACAATAAATTATATGCGTGCCTGCAAAATTTGCGATTTTGTAGGCATGCACTTAAAAGCTTTTATTACTTGTTGATAGAGAGATAAAACCATATAACTGAAAATAGAAACAATCATCAGGTTCTAGTTTGTAAATTGATCATTCTTCTGGCTTCAGAAAGTTTGGCTTTGAGCTTGATGATTACTAGTTTCTGTTGTTCTACTTGTTCGAGCAAGTGTTGGTTTGTATCTATCATTGATTTTTTTGCTTTCTTGTATTGGTTCTTCTTGATGTTCATGTCCTTCCATCTATTTATCCAGTTTAATAACTCTGCCCTGAATGTCTTATTTTCCACCTCTTTCAAGGCGGCGTTTGCTTGACACTCTTTTAGTTCATTTTTCAATTCTGCAATTTTAGTCTCATATACTCTGTCCAGGACCTGTTGGAGAGTTTCTTCCTCCTTGTCATGACACGAATCCGCTGCTTGAGAAGAATCAAGATTATCTATATCTTGACCAGGTGATGGAAAGTTCATAAAAGATGGCTCGGGGCCCGAACCATAAGCGTCCATACACGATGGAGCAGCTTCGAACTTACCCGACTCTGTAATGTCTTTAGCCAATTTTTCACGATTATTCTCTATAAGAGTAGGTTCATCCATATCCGTAGTTTCGGGAACCAATGATGGAACATCATCCTCAAGATGGACAATCACTGGCTGAGTACTCTGTTGAGTGGCCGTAGGAACAGAGGCTGTAGGTGTAGTATTCATACTTCTAGTAATTCTTCTTGTACGAACAAACACAAGACCTTTTGGTTCAAAACCCCCTTTGTCACAACACACCTGCGCTAATTGTTCTAGTTTACGAATGGACTCATCACCATGTTTTCGAGGAATATATAGCTCAGAGGGGTTTTCATAATTAACAGCATTAACATCTTCATTTTTGTTTTATTTGCTCTCTACCTTTGTATGTGTACTAAAGCACTTGTCAGATAGGGATTGGTCCATGGTTGTCTCAGCATAACAGGGAGCTACATTCACGACCCCATCATCACTGATACAAGTACTTATAGGTGGATTTGCTTCCTGGAGCTCTTTATCCTTTGATTCAGCCTTATAAACATCACCAATTTCGGATTTTACTGGAGCCTTACGTTTCCTACGAGTTTTGGGGGGAGGATTTGGCCAAATACTGAGTTGGCCCTAATTTACATTCAACCAAAAACTCATCCCAAGATTTACAACTCAGAGACAGTTGATGCTGGATTAAAATTTTAATTAGACCATGATGGAACAGACTCTTATCAGGATTACCCATGGTAGTTTGTACCGAATGGGCCATTTTCTTTAGACTTTGCAATAGGTAAAATGGAAGATTAAGTTTAAAGCCTTTCAAAGCTAACAGTAGTCGCAGATGATAATAATGCAGATGAGAGAATCGTCCATCACATGATACGTACCTGACTAAGATTTCATAGAATGCTCGCCATTCTGGCTTTAAAAACTTAACCGAAACCCCAATCTTCAATTTTGCACTGGCCGGTAAGGGCAACAGCAAGGACTGACATTTCTTCTTATTCACTTTCCCACCTTTAAACCATTGCTCTCCAGTTTGAGGAAGCTTCGTAGCTTCTGCAATTTTATCTTCATTGATGATAAACTTGAAATCTCCAATCTGAGCTACATTTTCTTTAAAACTCAAAGCAAACTGTTTAGTAACCTCCACGTTATGGCCACTAAAACATCTGAAGAACTGACCCCATCCAATCTTTTCGAATAACAGAGCAGCTTTCTCATCGGCTTCAACAAGCTCCGGTCCTGAAATTTCAAATCGACTAAGGGGAGCCATAGCTCCCTCACTACTAGTTTGGTTATAAATTGAAATGAATGAAGTCATGAAGATGGAAGGAATAGGCACCCAGGTATAAGACATTACGCGAAGTGTCAAATCCTCAGTTTCTTCATACGTGACAGAGAAGAGACTTCCAATTTTGGCCATATTAACTAAGTTTGGAGATGATGAGCACAACAGCCAGTGCTTTTGCTATGATAAATGAAAGCCTAGCCACGACTAACTGAAACTCTTAACCAATCTCTCATATCAGAAATCATTCAATTCATGGATTGTAAATCAAGACATTAACGACACGCAGTCTGGAATGATGAGCTCGTACATCATCATGAATGAGAATGGTTATCAGTCACATATGAAATCAAACTCTACTGATTCGATTTTATTACTACACCCACAGCTGTTAATTAAATTGACAGGTGTTAATTAAATACCAATACGAATTCATTCTTCATGCAACGATCCTTGTAACAGATGTTTGTCTCTTAGCTATATGAATCACGAGTCCTCATTTAAACTGTCAATTGATGATCACCCTAGATTACACGTGGAAGGCAGTCATGTTTATTAACTTGACGATGTAGAGTTATAATACTGATCCTTAATGTTCTTAAGATTTCTAAAATGCAACTAACCAACGATAACTTCTTAACATTCAAACCATATATGTACATGTAGTTTTATTATGAAATATAGTTTTAAATACTTTATAAAATCCTTACCATTTATGACTCCAAAACCAAATTCGATTGGATATAAAGCTTTTAAAACTATTATGGTTATATTTATATGACACATAAGAAATTCAAAATAATATACATTTATTTGCACTCTCACTATTTATATATATACAATTTTTACAAAGCAATGATATTATATTAAAGATTAAGTTACATATGAAATGTGAACTTTAGGTCTAATGAAATTTTTTAATAAATCACCTTTAGTTCTAGGGATTTCAAGAACTTATAATATCTTATCAATAACAAGCCCCAAAACAAATTCAAAACTAATTAACATACTATCCTTTTAAATCTCTTAAATCAGCATATATAATCTGATAAATTAATTAATGATAAAATTGATCATATATAAAATTTATGAGACTGACAGCTGCTAATTATCAAATTGATGAAAATGTTTTCATAAACTTCTAATATGTTTCTTAGCTTTTCTATAATTGAGAGTACCTTCAGAATCAAAGGCACTCTTTCATAATCTTTAAAAGTTAAATCATAGAAGAGGGTTGATTCATCTTCATCTCAACGAAAAATGAAGGGCTTGTTGCTGACTGCCAACAGGGGGTTATTAGAGCCCAATTGAGTATGTATAAACCTACTAGACATTATTAGAATAGACTATGGTCATGTCCTAAGTCATTAGGACCGTCAGAAAAAATTCTGAAAATTTTTTACGGGACGCGTCAAATTTTGGATTTTTAGTTTTTTTTTTTTTAATTTTTAAATTTTTCCTAAGTTTTTAATTAAATTTTTCCCTAACTTAAATGGAAAATTTAATTTTGTAATAAGTCAGTCATCCGGAACCTAAATTCAGTGATTGAAGGCTCAAACCTTAAGCCAAAAATCATTCATGATCAGCCAGCCAGCTATTTCCAAGTTTCAGAAGTTCATTCGGCCTCATAATTAGTAATTTCTTAAAAAAGTCATTTTCGGAGAAATTATTAATTAAAATATTAAAATTGAATATTTTGGAGATAATAAAAAACTCTCCAAAATAAACCAAATTGAATAAAATAAAAGGCTAAATGACATGGCACGGAGCATTTATGATGATTCCAATCAATATCGGTCAGTTTTAGATCAAGTATCGGAGTGTAGTAGTTGAACTATTAGTCAGAAAGTTGCCCTCTTTGGTCAAATTCGTTTTTGGTTGAAGTGTGGGTTATCTATTGGTTGGGTGATCATTACGAGGGAGGATGAGCCACCTCACCCCCCCTCATTACTCCAGCACTTAGTTACAACTCAGTTGCAGCTTAGTTCAACTCCAAATCATCATGTTGATCTCATTCAATTACTTCGGTGCTACTCTTAGTTCGGATTTAGGGTTTTGAGCCCTATTTTCTTTCCTTTGTGTATATATAGAGGTGCTTTGCTCTCTCTTATTGATTGGATTTTTGGCATAGAAACTTTGGAGAATTTCTATTGTAATATTTTGCTTAAGATTTAATAAAGTTGATGACTTTGGAGGTCAAAGCGGAAGCTCTATGTTGGTCATGATTCACCGTGTGAGGTGATACCTTTCTTTGTTCCTTTCTTTATGGATTCTTAAGCATTTGATTGTGTAAATTTTGAAGGCTAACAATCTAGCACTATTTCATATAATCTATGCTTTTCTCTTGAAGATTGTGTGCTTTCAGGTATTGTCCGATATACAGGGGCTTTTTTATGGTTAACATTCATTCTGCAGGTTCCACAAGAAGTCATTCTCTTTCAGGAAAATCGAGAAGCACAATTTCTTTGCCTCATCCATCAAGTAAAAGAAATCTTTCCAGTTACTTTTCTCAAGTTTAATCTAAGTTTCTCCTTTCTCAATATTTCCATGTGTCTCATGTTCGTTTTGACCTGAGAAAGTAGCTTGAGATTTGATCCCAAGTGCCACATAATTTTGTGGCTACTTCTCTTTCCCCACTAGTATCCTTGCGTACATCTAGCTAGTCTGGACGGTTTCGGGACTAGTGCTTCTAGTGGTCACCTTGTTTGGAGGTTGATCCCACCTTTTGTTGATTATTGATTGTTTTTTCCCCCTTCTTCTAGGTTGGATTTGGCCTCCTTCCACCTTGTTGTGTGTTTTTCTTTTTGGTTTTCTTCGCTGCCCTCTTTTCTCATTTTTATTGCAGCCACTTTTCTCTCTTATTGCTGTCCCGTTTTTACCATTTTTTGCAGCTCATTGATTGTTTAGTTCGCTGCCCTATTCTTCCCATCTTTGGCACTCAATTTCCTATTTTTTGTTCCCCCCTTTTCTCCCTCTTTTCTCTTTTGTTTCAGCCCTCTTTTGCCCTCTTTTTGCTCGTTTCTATTTTCTTCTTTTTTCCCTCTTTGCAGATTTGAAGAAAAGGTTCTCAACAAAGAAGATAAATCACTCTCCTTTTTACATAAAATCCACTAATAAAGTTTCATGTTAGTCTTCTAGCTTTATTTCAAAAGTCCTTTCAAGGGTTGAATTCCCAAGGCAAATTATAAATCTCAATAAAGTTTATCTTTTTGTTTGAGTGGGGTTTTTAAGCCCCCACTCTCAATCTCCCCCATTTGGGGAGGTATGTGGTGTTCTTATTTTTTATGTGCTTATTAGATTAGATGTGTGTGTGCTTAGAATAATCTCATTATCTTTTTTAGAATACTAATTGTTAGATTAGCCCATTTTGCTTCATTAACTAAGTTGATTACTTCATCTCTTAAATTTTTATCTTTCAATAAGTAAATCAACTGTTTAAAGTAGAAGTCTCTTGAAACTCACTTTGTGGATCAAGAGTGCTCTCTATTGGAGAGTTGTCTTTTATTTCGTTTTTTGCTTACCCCCATGCTCTCCCAATTAGGGCCTAATAACCTAAAAGAGATTCTTGGGTAGATTAGTCTTTTTTACATTTTTGTAAGTTAATTAATCAATCTTTAAAGTCTCTTGAACTTGCCGTAATCCAAGTCAAGAGCACTCTCTATCGGAGAGCATTCCCACTGCATATCCTTGCATCAAGCATATAGTTTAGCTAAGTCTCTTGAACTTTTGTCATAAGACAAAGTCAAGAGCGCTCTCTGTCGGAGGGTTTTAATCAATTTACTTAATAAAATTCTCCAACTCACATTTCCCCGCTAATTAATTAATCTCGTTGTTTCCTTGTCGGAGTATGCTCTGATTGACCAAAAAACTGGAGTACCCAGAAACGGCATCGGATTGTTAATCTTACAAGACTCATCTTAATAAAAAAATTTACTCCATAATCGACGCACCGGCGTTGTAGAAAACTTCCTAAGTCATTCCTAGTAAAGGCGTTGGAACTCCCTGCTGTCTAAGAGTCTCAGCTAGCTGGTCAATCTTCGCAATACTAGCTTGAGATACTGGGCGGGCCGTCATGTCTCCAACGGATTAACTTGGAAGATTTTCTCGGTTGATCTTGTGATACCTTTCGTTGAAGCCCTAAACAAGACCATTTAAAAAACATTTAAAATATACTAAGGGCACTTGCATAACATCCACTAGCTTTATTTCAGGACTTGGTTTTATCTCTTTAATCAGTATAGAGCTTCGACTCCATAAGGCACTGGTCTATTGATTTATGTGTGATTGTTACATCTGGATCATTTGTCTTTAGCTTATAAAATCTTTATCTGTGAATGCATCTGTATTTCACAAGTGTTGATATACTGTTCATCTTTTAATCCAGTACAACAACGTGGATTGCTTTTGTCTTGTGTTCAAAATTCATAATTTTAATCATCTTTTATCACAATAACTCCTAAACAACACCCATCCGCATCATAACATCAAAAACTTAACTTAAATATTGAGCCATAGAAAACTCTTTGTGAGGGACTACCCCCTTTGGCTTCGTTAGGAGTTAGCCTAAATGAAGGAGCTAGGAGTAGGTGACAGTACCTGGCTCTGTGCTTGCCCCCAAGGTCACACTCCCCCACTTTCCTAAGTGAGGAGACAGCTTTCAGAAGATTTCTGCTGCTGGTGTGCGATCGACGGACAACAGGGACAAAGAGAGGAATTCTCTAGGAGAAGTAGTCAAAGCAATACTAGTTGGTCCAAGATCCAATTGACGAGATGTAACGACCTTATCCAAATGCTTAACATGTCAAAAATAACAACTCTCCCTCCAAGGAATAGTCAAATCATGATGAATATGCCTCAGATAGTGGAATGCTTTGCTAACCTACTCTTGAAACAATGTGCCAAGGTCAAACAATAGAGAAGAATGGTCCAAATGTCCAACCAACTCCTCAACAAGGTGGTCAAAGTTGATGACAACTCATCCAAGTGGTTTGAGAGGGTTGGCCCTCTCGCACATGCCAAGATGATGAAGAAATGTGCCTCATGAAGCTCCCACATGTGCACGAAGAAGGGGGATGCATCACCTAGGAGAAGGGGACGTAAATGAACTATAGAACAGTCAAGTGTTAGACCTTATAAAGTATGACTTATGAAAACAACTTAATTAAATGCAAACATTAACATAAAAGGCTATTATGTGCACTTTTATAATAACTCATTAATTAATTATCTCAATAACCTTAGAAGTTAGAACTACCATGGTGCAACCATAATTCATCCAGATTGATATGTTACACCCTTAAGACTTAGTGAACTTTCTAAGTTTCTAAATAAGGTGAGGGTAATGAAGCGAATATAATGAAATGAAAGGGAAATTAAGTGAGATGTTAGGGAAAGGGGGTGTCTAAGTTTCAAGTCTTCCCCTTAGCTTTAAAGAGCCAGGGGCTAATAAATTTTCTTCCATATGTGTGCCTTTGGAAGGAAATTGTTTCTTCTTGAGATACCCTCTCCTTGTGCCATCTTTTATGATTGTTTTTTTTTCTTTATTTTTTTTCTTTTAAATTTTAATTTTTTTTAATTCTGACAATACTAGTCCCTTTTTTGGATATAGCTTTGATAAGATGGGACATTACGATCATGGTTTTTGCAAGGGGGCATAGTTCACATTCATTATTTGATTTCATTTCCCTTAGAGTACATTGACTCTTTTAACTTTTATTTAGCCACCATACATAGGAATAATATGTATTGACTTTAGAACATTATACATAATTAGTCAATTGTGTAGGGGGGACATATGGAAATGGGTGATGTGGCTAGTGAAATGGCATGACATGAAAAATAGCTAGGTAAAATGTTGTTAATGACATGAAATGAAGGTCCCGCTTGCTTAAATCCCTAGGGGCACACCAAACCCAAGATGTCATTCACTTAATCTGATGAGGAAAAATGAATCATTACCAAACCATGATGCTCCCTAAGCTACCGAAACAATATTGAGGATATATGAGCCATTACAGAGTAACACCTTTGACCTATGAATGTGATGTCCACACATAAGAAAACATTTTACCACAAGTCAAGAAGAGAGGATATGTCATAACATTGGTGCCAACTGGATGTCCCTATCTGTCTCTGGCAAATGGCAAGGTAGGCTGAGTAGACTGAAGGTATCTTTGAGCTAGTTGAAAGTATCTTTGTCAAGTGTCTATGGGCAAACCATAGATCTCATATGTGAAGCTGTTGGATGTGATGGAAGATCACATAAGAAATGATGATCAAGTCACCCCATACATGTTAGGGGTAACAGGACTCATGTCAAATATATGATTTTATTACAATGAAAACAATTCATACAATGAAGTGCTTCTCTTTTATGACATTTATTGGGTAGTTTTATTACCTGTACAACCNTTAGGGGTAACAGGACTCATGTCAAATATATGATTTTATTACAATGAAAACAATTCATACAATGAAGTGCTTCTCTTTTATGACATTTATTGGGTAGTTTTATTCCCTGTACACCCTAACCGCCTCATTAATAACCGCTTATTAATTATGCCTAACATACTAATATTAAAGTTACCATTACATTTATGATATTATAATAAAGGACTCCTTATGATTGAGTTATATTGATAATTGGAGCATTATACTGCAACAATTAGTGGCCCATAAAAATGTTTATATCCCCACTCATCCTTAAGACAATAGTTATGACATTTGATAAAAGGGTATATCAGTCATAGCTTTTCATTTGACACATAAATTAACCACACAAACATAATCTGCTCCTCATGTATTCAAAAGTATACAATTGTCTTGACATACAGGCCAGATGTAGGTGTACTCAGAATAAAATTCAGCAATTAATGACAAGCAAATTACATGAAGCTGTTCTTTGCTCTACTCAAAACATGGAAAACATTCATTTTGTCCAAAAGTTTGCTGTCAAAAGAGATGACAATGAAGCTAAAATGCATCTAAATGATAGCCCTATCAGGTCCCATCATTACCATATGGTATATAGTCGGGGTTTAGCGGGTGGGGGGACTTTTTTAGCAATAATCCTGAGCTCTAGAAGCTTGGCATTCGAGTGTTGAGTCTGACCTGTAGTACTTTTGGATGCAAACATAATTGGATTATAATCAAGCACATATAGTACAAGAAGCACAACCAATTGGCACCGGAGCATATAATAACTAATGTTTATCTTCTACAATCTTCAATTTCATAACAAACAATTGAAAGGAACTAGGAGTGCTGATTTTCTATAGTTGGAAGAGGTTGATGCAAGATCGATTTAAATTTTAGATTGTTGAGAGTCGAGACAATGGAGGCAATGTTTAGAAATGAGGACCTTAGTTGACCTGACAATATCAACTAAGCAATGACTTGGATAGTGAGTAGGTAGCTTTTCTAGAGGCAGTGTTGGGGTGTTCTCATTCCTGAGTTGTTTTCATATGACTTTCTTTCGAAGCTTGCTATTCAAGTCTCAAGACAGATCTGTATTGATTTTGGTTAGTACATGCATTTAGAAAATAGTGTTCGCCATACATCTTGAATTTGCTTTGCTTAGACATTGGTTCTTGTTTTCATTTTGTAGCTATTAGTAGATAACTTCTTATTAGTTACCAAAGTTCCAAATATCTGATGAAAATTGTATTTTTTTGGCTGTGGCACAGCGATTTATTGATGATGAAGTTGAAAAAGTAAAAGGTTTTGCTTTAGATTCTTTGGTGCATTTTAGAGAAAGATTGAAACTCATAGGCCGAGTTGTGAATCCGGAAGATCTTCAACTCAGTGCTGCTGAAAAGAAGCTTATTCATGCTTACAATGAAAAGCCCGTTCTTTCACGTCCTCAGCACAAATTTTTCAAGGTAGTTTTATAGCTTACTTTCCTTCTCAGTTGATTATTCACAGTATGCTTGTTGCTTCTCTTTTGAATACATTTTTACTAGCTTCTTTTTCTATGAACAATTTATTATGTATGGAAAGTTCCCATGCTCATGGGAAAGATATCTTTAATAGCAGGTTACTGAAGGGGAGGTTTCAAGAAAAAATATATTGACTCTAATAAATGCAGATACGTAGGGGTGTATTTGGTTCATGCTGGTGTAAAACTGGTTGAAAATTGATTTTTTTTAATTGTTCTGCAGGTCCCTAATTTTGATTGTATTATGAGTATGTGTTCTTAAAGTTGAAACAAGTTATATATGACTAAAGGCTTAGAAACATGTATCATATGATTTATTTGGAGGTCAAGGGACTTAATAGGTGATTAAACAAGCCCATCTGGTCTTACTTTCTAGCCAGGCTATTTTGTCCAAGTTCATATTATGTTACAACCCATCTGAGTCATAGTTCACATAGTGAAGAGAAAAGAAAATAGACAAGAAGTTAGTTGCAAAACTGAGTGTTGTTGTCTCTCGCTGAAGCTGTCCCACCTTCATAGGGTTGCTCTTAACATTTTCAATTTGGTAAATATAATCCTTTACATATTAGCATATCTCTGTATATTGAAAAATGTCCCGAGTTGTCTCATTGTGTTGTGGAGTTTATCAGCATTGAGAACTCCATTGAATGTTGGAATTTTGACTTTGGCCTTCATTTGGAAGAGATTACCCAGAATTGGCCTCTCTGCTATCATTGTTTGGGCTATGTGGATCAGACTACGGGAACAAACAACCTCTGCTATTGCTCATGGCCATTGGAAAACTATTTACGGACCCATAGTTGCTCTACTCAAATTCGACAATATTAATGTGTCTTGAATAAATGCTTGTTGTTATATATATATATAGTATATCTTAACAATTAATATTAATATTAATATTAATATATAATTATTAACTAACGATTAATAACTACTAATGATACACGACTTTACGTTGGAAAGTCGCGAATGGACTTAGATAAGTCCAGCCCTTGTAAATGTAAATCAACATTGAATATTTATCAATTATATTATTATTATCCATTCATGGAGCTTTTAGCTTATTTATGCTGGTTATTTTTATAAGAAACAGATACCACTGTTTCATTGGTATTAAAGCCAACCCTTCCTGAATCCTCAGGCTTCTGCTGATCTCCGGCTTATAGCCCACACTCAAGATTTCCTTGAACCTGGATCTTGGATTTGACACAGGCTTTTGGCCATCCATACTCAGATTTTCTGAAGAAAACCTCTGCTACAAATCTCACCTTTTGCAACCCCTCTACCCTCGCACGCAACATCCCTACACTGAACACCCCCACACTCCCACACAACTATTCCATTCTCCCACGTCTCCCACAGGCCTACAACCTGCCTACTTCTCCAACAACTTCTTCCTCCACATCCTCCCATGCCCCTCCATCCCTTTTTTCCTTCCCTCGTCCCCCCTCACTCTGCTTGCGCCTCCCTCTCTGCACTCCACAGCAGCCTCTTGCCAAACCCTCTTCGTCGCAACCTCTCCATTTCCAACCCCCTCCTCCATCTCCTGTGCAGCCCCTAAGCGCCCTCTCCATTGTCACGCCTTTGCGTCCGCTTTTCTCCCTCTCACTAACCCTGCCAGCCTTTTCACTGCTTCTTCTTGTTCTTTGCACACACACTCCCTCCATCTTTTCGCCTCTATTCCTCCCTGCATGCCCTCGCTATCCACCCTCTCCTCCTGTTCGCCTACAGCCTGCAAACCCCGCTCCTCTCCACGCCCCATACTCCTCGCCCGACTTGGCTCCCTTTTCCCACATTCCTTCTCCATGTTTTCAACTGCAACCACCTCCTTTCATCTTATTGCTTCACTCCCCTTCCACGCCCAACTTCCTTCTCCTGTTCACTGCCTCGTGCAGCCCTCTGCTAGCGCCTCTCCCTACGCGTTTTCCCAACCACCTTCTTCCCCCGTGCTTCCTCCATCCTCCCCACGTTTTCTTCCATTTTGCACCCTTCACTCCTTCCCCATCTCAGCCCGTCGTCATTCCCCAACTCTCACCACTTCACGCCATTCAAAAACCCTAATCTGATTCCATTTCCCTCTCCTCCCCCCAAAATATATATATCCTGATATTATTCTTTTGAATAATTGTCATATTTAAAAAAAAACCCTCACCTAAATCTAACTCACCCCACATTCCACTATTCACAAAAATTATAATAATAAGTTATTATTGATAATAATATTTATTATTAAAATTTTAAATCCTTCTGAAAAATATATATAATAATAATAATAATAATAATAATAATAATAATAATAATAATAATAGTATTATTATTATAATACTACATATTATTATTTCAAAATCCAAAATCCATTTCACAAAAAACTTATATATATAATATTATTATTATATTAATAATAATATTTATTGTCTTTAAAGTTCTAAGTGCTTTCCATTAGAAAAAATATTATTATTTTAAACAATAATAATTATTAATTAATAATTGTCATTAAAACTATTATTTAATACAAAAAAGAAAGAAGACCAATAAGATATTAAAAAGAGCAAAAATCAAGTCTCGAAAGATATGGAAGAAGTCATTGAAGCCAATTGTGGATTTGTTGAAGAAATTATGGATTTCATATATAAATCCAAAGTTTGGACCAAGGCTACTGGGAATCGCTCCCCCCCCCCCCCAAAGCGCTCTTGATTCGCACTCCGGGAGGAATCGCGATTCCTCCCGGGAGAGATTTTCGGAATCGTGATTCCCTTAAAAAATTTCATTCCTTGACTTTTTCGAAATCGCTGAGGGAGCGATGCTCCCGAAGCGATTCCGCAGCGCTCTCAGGCCAATTCCAACCCTAAAAAAACGCTTCCTAAGCGATTCTGCGTCTTGGAAATTGGTGATTGCCTATGGTTTAATTAGTGTTTATAAACACTATTGGCCTCCATTTGGACTCATTCTATTTCTCATTTGCTTGTTTTCATTTTTCTTGCTAGGGATTTGAGTGGCTTTGGTAGTCGTTTGAGAGCAAATTTGTAGGAGCTTGGAAGGGAGATTGGAGGGTAGATTGAAAGCTTCTATTTCTGAGAGCTTGGAAGGAAGATTGAAGGCTTCTCTTAGAGACATTCAACCATCCTTGAAGAGCTAAAGAGGTTGGCTTTAAAAACCCAATCTTTGTTTGTTTTTGAAAAAAATATTTCACTATGTTGAAATTTTAAATCTTGTATGTGTTTTTTTTGTACCCTTTCCAATTTCTTCTTCTCCATCATTCTATTGTAGGCAAGAAGTGATTCTCATATTGAATTAACAAGCATGATGGGTATGTGGTTTTTGTTTTTGGTTTTGATTCTTCTCATGATGGTGGCGGTGGGAAGTAGATTTGGTGGTCGCAATGATGAGGATGAAGAGATAGGGAGCTGCACATACCATGGAGAGGAGGAGGAAGAGGGAGAGGAGGAGGAGGAGGAGGAGATTGAGAGTGATGAGGGGCCAAAAAAAGACACAACACCTTTGTGGAAGTGTTACGGAGAAAACTTCCTATGGCTTGGGGTGTACCACAACAGACAGAGTAACCGCAGAAATCAATCCCTTCCCAATATGCAAGAGAAATAAAACATCTAACACTAAAGGATCTCGAAACATACCTTATTCTGGATGGTTGATGTAGATCCCCATTGAGATTTTCCAATCCCGCTTGTGTTACCATTTTGCTCTCTCAACAACAGCAAACATGACAAGCATGCTATATAATGGTGTTAGACCTACTCTAGCATATATAATCAATAATGTATAAGCAATTAAAAGCATCCATGGATTCAATATTCATTTAAATGCACATCATTGGATAGGAAAAGATATTTCTATTAATATAAATCAGAGATTACAAGAATGACAACCTTTGTCGGCATTTCTGCAAACCTGAGAAACTGAGTCCTCCACCTGGGCCTCCACCACCTCAATCCTCCATCTCTCGACAGCAAGCTCACAAGCAAAGGCAAGCTTGGGAAGAACACCAAGTGCTCCAAGGGACAAAGGGATGCAGACTCAAGTATAAGCTACGACAACAATGGACTATAGTTTTCTTGCTCTTCAATTTCTCTTCTTCAATGTATCCAAAGGGTTCCTTATATAGTGCTTCAATGGGGTAATGGAAGGTCAAATCCGAGCGATCTCGAGGCATATGGAAGGCCAGGAGACAGGTGACTCGGATCCACATCAAGGAAAACTCCAAAAATGTTTGACCTTTTGCACACATCCCGATGTACATGGGTTTAAGGGTTATATCCGCGTGTATACGCAAGAAAGGGTTTAAAAGTCACATATAGCAAATAACAGGTGTTTTTAGGGATGATCTTGGAACATCAAAGGTACAAAAATGGTCCATGGGGTCCAAAGAGTCTGCAGAGGGACAGGGAAGGCCATAAATGTGTGATCTACCATGTGTGGTAAAATCAGCTGTAACATAGATCAATCCCTTCCCAATATGCAAGAGAAATAAAACATCTAACACTAAAGGATCTCGAAACATACCTTATTCCGGATGGTTGATGAAGATCCCCGTTGAGCTTTTCCAATCCCGCTTGTGTTACCAATTTGCTCTCTCAACAACAACAAACAGGACAAGCATGCTATATAATGGTGTTAGACCTACTCTAGCATATATAATCAATAATGTATAAGTAATTAAAAGCATCCATGGATTCAATATTCATTTAAATGCACATCATTGGACAGGAAAAGATATTTCTATTAATATAAATTAGAGATTACAAGAATGACAACCTCTGTCGGCACGTTTGCGAACCGGAGAAACTGAGTCCTCCACCTGGGCCTCCACCACCTCAATCCTCCATCTCTCGATAGCAAGCTCACAAGCAAAGGCAAGCTTGGGAAGAACACCAAGTGCTCCAAGGGACAAAGGGATGCAAACTCAAGTATAAGCTACGGCAACAATGGACTATGGTTTTCTTGCTCTTCACCTTCCTCTTCTTCAATGTATCCAAAGGGTTCCTTATATAGTGCTTCAATGGAGTAATGGAAGGTCAAATTCGAGCGATCTCGAGGCATATGGAAGGCCAGGACACAGGTGACTCGGATCCACATCAAGGAAAACTCCAAAAATATTTGGCCTTTTGCACACATCCCGATGTACGTGGGTTTAAGGGTTATATCCGCGTGTATACGCGAGAAAGGGTATAAAGTCGCGTATAGCAAATAACTGGTGTTTTTAGGGATGATCTTGGAAACATCAAAGGTACAAAAATGGTCCATGGGGTCCAAAGAGTCTGCAGAGGGACAGGGAAGGCCATAAATGTGTGATCTACCATGTGTGGTAAAATCAGTTGTAACAGAAATCAATCCCTTCCCAATATGCAAGAGAAATAAAACATCTCACACTAAAGGATCTCGAAACATACCTTATTCCGGATGGTTGATGTAGATCCCCGTTGAGCTTTTCCAATCCTGCTTGTGTTACCAATTTTCTCTCTCAACAACAACAAACAGGACAAGCATGCTATATAATGGTGTTAGACCTACTCTAGCATATATAATCAATAATGTATAAGCAATTAAAAGCATCCATGGATTCAATATTCATTTAAATGCACATCATTGGACAGGAAAAGATATTTCTATTAATATAAATCAGAGATTACAAGAATGACAACCTCTGTCGGCACGTCTGCGAACCGGAGAAATTGAGTCCTCCACCTGGGCCTCCACCACCTCAATCCTCCATCTCTCGATAGCAAGCTCACAAGCAAAGGCAAGCTTGGGAAGAACACCAAGTGCTCCAAGGGACAAAGGAATGCAGACTCAAGTATAAGCTACAGCAACAATGGACTATAGTTTTCTTGCTCTTCAATTCCTCTTCTTCAATGTATCCAAAGGGTTCCTAATATAGTGCTTCAATGGGGTAATGGAAGGTCGAATCCGAGCGATCTTGAGGCATTTGGAAGGCCAGGAGACAGGTGACTCGGATCCACATCAAGGAAAACTCCAAAAATATTTGGCCTTTTGCACAGATACTGATGTACACGGGTTTAAGGGTTATATCCGCGTGTATATGCGAGAAAGGGTTTAAAAGTTGCATATAGCAAATAATCGGTGTTTTTAGGGATGATCTTGGAAACATCAAAGGTACAAAAATGGTCCATGGGGTCCAAAGACTCTGTAGAGGGACAGGGAAGGCCGTAAATGTATGATCTACCATGTGTGGTAAAATCAACTGTAACATGAAGTGTGTGACAAGGCTTGCGGGAGGGAGAGGGGGTGGAACCACAAAGTTTACATGCCTCCATTGTAATAAAACTTACACAGGTTCATATACTTGTGTGAGAAAACATTTGTGTGGGATTATGCCATGTGATCAAGGTAAGGCTACTGGAGTCAAAACATGTGACAAAGTGTCGGGTAAAGAAAGAAACAAATACAGGATGGAAGAAGAGGCCGCTCAAAACAATTCCAAGAGATCAAGGGCCAAATCTAAATCCCCACAGAGAAGGTTTGGTGGTGGATCTGGATTATCATCCACCCATGCTAGTGGATTCTCGCCTATGCGAAAAACATTATTAGATTTCCTTGACCTTGGTTGCAGAGATGATGTGGATTCAAAATTTTACAGGTTTCTCTATGCATGTGGTGTGCCATTGAATGTTCTCGCTCACCCTACTGGCATGAAATGGTACAAGCCATCAATGGTGCCCCTAAGGAAGATAGGAGCCCTGGGTATGACAAAGCTAGAACTGTGGGACTTGACAGGGAAAGAGCCAAAATCAATAGTGCTCTTGGAAAATTTACAAATGATTGGTCGTTATATGGGGTATCCATTGTGTCTGATGGGTGCACAAATGTTAAAGGCAAGCCATTGATAAATATTCTTGGTGTGTCTGCTAGTGGTGCGGTCTTCCTTACAGCTCATGACTACTCAGATCGTTACAAGACTGTTATCAATATTGCACAACCTTTACTTGAAACCATTCAAACGATTGGGCCATACAATGTCATTCAAGTCATCACAGATAATGCTGCTAATTGCAAGGCAGCAGGAGCAATTGTTGAGGATAAGTATCCCAACATATTTTGGTCAGGTTGTTTGGTTCACACATTGAACCTTTTGATGCATGATTTTGTGAAGATGAAGGACCCTAGTTATCGATGGATTGGTGCCTTGTACAAGAGAGGTAAGAAAATGATAAAATTTATCACCAATCATAGCATGCCCCACCACATTTTTCACAATCACTCTAGGTTGGAGCTATTGAAGATTGCGAAGACTAGATTTGGTAGCTACTACCTCACCTTCAGGAGGCTTTTGAAGGTAAGAGAGGCATTGGCTAGTATGGTCTCAAGTGATTCATGGCAGGGATTGAAAGATAGAGCTGCAAGCGCATCTGATAGACATGACTTTAAAGAGGTGGAGGACACCGTTCTTGATGGTCATTTCTGGACACAGGTTAAATATGTTCTATAGTTCACCAAGCCCGTTTATAATATGATTCGTTTTGCAGATATAGATCAGCCAATGATTGGGGAGGTGTATGAGCAAATGGATAGCATGCTTGGTCATATCAAAGACATTGTTGAGCAAAGAGATGCAATCTTGTATGACCATATTCCTAAACATGTGGTCAAAAGGTGGGATAATTTGAATGTTCCACTCCATGCCCTTGCATATGTCCTTACCCCAAAATATTATTCTCCATCTTGGTTGGCCCAACCTGCACCTGGTGGTGGAGTTAGGAAAATACCACACATAGATCCACAGGTGCAAAATGGGTATATGCTTGCATTAGACAAGTTGGTCCCTGATGAGGAGTGTGCTCAAGTACAGAGTGAATTGAGCCAATACATCAGTGAACATGGAGTCTCTGGTACCTTGCATGCAACCAAAGATCGAGAGAGGTTGGATCCTATCCGTTGTGGAACATGTATGGCAGTGGTGCCACATATTTGCATAAATTGGCGGTGAGGGTGCTTTCACAGGTTGTCAATAGTTCTTCTGCAAAGAGGTGTTGGAGCACCTACAGCTTCATCCACAACGTCAAGAGAAATAGTTTGAATACAGAACGGGCTGAAAGTTTGGTTTATGTGCACTACAACTTGAGGCTGTTGTCCCATTATTGTGAAGCGGCCAAAAATGATAGAACTCTTTTGACTTGGGACAACAATCTAGAGGTGGCTGATGTGGAGGATGGAGCCATTGCATTAGAGCGCTTGGAGGATGAACTATTGGGTGATCATGAGGGTGATCCGATTCATACATTAGAGATGCCACCCCTAACCACCAACAGGTTTACATATGTAGGAGTTTTTCCTTTAGCTTCACAACATCCGACAATCCGTGGGGGCCATTCATCTTCTTCTCATGTCCCACGATCACTTCTAGCATCTCCTATTCTACCTAGAACACAAGAAAAAAAATTGGAAGTTTCTTGTGGCAAGAGGAAAACTTAGTAGATTAGTAGATAGTATTATAATACTTTGTATTTCATGTTTATTATGCCCTATTTTGTAAACATTATGGCCTACTTTGAAGTTTGAAGTTTGAACTTTAAATTGTCGATTGCATCTTGATTCTTATCATCTTATGATCTTACAACTCTTTGGTATTGAATATGATATTATGATGCTTTGTTTCATTTCATGGTTGATGTTATCTGTTAGACTGTTAGAGTTTGTTGATGGCCAAATATTATATGTTGAAATTTGAAGATTAATGTTGTTGATGGCCAAATATTATATGTTGAAATTTGAAGATTGATGTTGTTGATGATTGATCATATAATGACAATGCTACAAGTCATAGCTCCTAGATGATTGATGTTATATGTGACATGTGTATTAATGGTTATATCTATGTTTTCTATAGCTAATTTGGTATAATATATGTTCTTTTTAATATATATACATCAAAATATATCAAAATATATATTATATAAAAAATGCTCCCAAATCAGAATCTTTTGAAAATTTCGCTTTTCGATCCCGCTCCGTGCTCCCAACAACGTTTTGGACTAAGTGTCCTTATTACGAAATGGAATTCCAATATTCGACATTTTTTAAGAATGGCATTCACTCCTGTCTGATATGTGGTAAATATTTTATTATGAAAGACGATTAAGGTAACTCACATATGCAATCATAGAAACTGGAAAGCGAATTAGGATACTACAAGGAAAGCAATAAAAATCTACAACTTGAGATGAGTAAGCAGATCATTCTTCATAAGTTGTTAGAACAAGAGAATCATCGCTCAGAAGATCAAAATAAAAAATGGAAAAAGATAATGAAGATATCGAGAAACTATTATCAGCTAAGAATGAAGAAATATCTTGATTAAAAAATCACAACCAAGACCTTAAAGACAATCAAAAAGTTCAAAGATAACGAAGAACCACCGTATAGAAGTGATAACGATTTAGAAGAATGCATAAAGCGTTTAAACAAGCTCATCATGGACAAAGATGATGAATTGGCGCAAATCCAGAGAAAGCTAAAAAGTCAAGAATCAGAGATATGTCGACATCGACAACAGAAGGAAGAACTCCAACAAAAGTATGATGACACTAAAAGGAAGCACAAGTTTGAAATTGCGAAAATCAATGGAAAATTAATGAGCAATACTGAAAAACTATTTCGACTAAGAATTCATAACAGAACATTACTTACAAAAATCAAGAAACTAAAAAATAGTTGAAAGATGAAACTTTCCAATGAAGACCTCGAAGGAAGAATACTAAATCAAGAAGAAGAAAACCATCGTTTGAGAAATCTTAATTCAGAACTAGAGGAACAAATCAAGAAGTTAAAAGAGGACAAACAGTCGCAAGACGAAATGTTCGAGAAGATTTAGAATAATAATAATCTATTAGAGAATAAATTAGGTCAAATCCAAAAGGAAGCATACAAACTCTCCAGAAAACAAATTCAGGTTGAGAAAGAAGAAACAAATACAAATTCGGTTCCAGTCATAGTTCAAACGGAAGTCAATCCAGCAGAAAAACAAATAACAAGAACTCCTTATCGACACCCAAATTACAAAAAGCATTTTGACCAATGACATGGTCAAAATGAACATAAACAGAGAAATAATTTCAGAAGCGAAAGAACACAAAATGTACAACCTAAGAAAAAAACGGGAAGATTTATCCAACAAGGCGATCAACAATCATCTTCGATGAAGATAAATCTCGGATGGACTACGTCACAAACAATGCGACATTTTTTCTTTGGAATTCATAACTCGTATCATCTCATTTCGTCAAGTGTCACAAGTATTAAGAGAAGGGACTGAGAGATGACATTACAAGCAAGGAATCAAACATAAGCCTTGTCTTCAATAAGCTTTGAGGACAAAACTCCCTTTAAGGGGAAGGAAATATATATATATATATATATATATATATATATATATATATATATGTATGTATCTTAACAATTAATATTAATATTAATATTAATCGATAATTAATAATTAATGATTAATAATTATTAAAGAGTCATGACTTTACGCTGGAAAGTCACGAATGGACTTATGTAAGTCCAACCCTTGTAAATATAAATCAACATCGAATATTTATCAATTATATTATTATTATCCATTCATGGAGTTTTTAGATTATTTATGCTGGCTATTTTTGTAAGAAACAGATACCACTGTTTCACTTGTAGGTAGATGAAATTCTGTTGTATCCTTGGAACTCAGTGAGCCGAACAAAAGTTTGCTCACACACAATATTACCAAAATACTTGGAATATTAAATAAGCCATGAATAATAATATAATTTAAGTATTGAATAGATAATAGATGATTTTTACAATGACAAGGGACCTGCATAAATAGGTCCTCATGGTGACTATTCACCCAAATAAGGTGTCTCTTAATCACGCTAACTATTAATTATTTTATTATTTAATTATTACTTATTATGTTCATAACATTGCCTCCTCATGGTGACTATTCACCCAAAGGAGGTGTCTCTTATTCACCCTAACTATTAATTATTTTATTATTTAATTATTACTTATTATGTTCATAACATTGCCTCTCTCTTAGAAAGGCTTTGTCCTCAAAGCCTTATAATGTTGTCTCATCGATCCTTGTGATGTCGTAGCTAACGAAACATGTCGATACAAACTTCTAAGTGTAGAGCATAACTTTCGATATGCTGACGGATCAATCCATCGCAAATTGATTTGTTGCTGACTGTTGGGATTTCCTACTGATCTGTCGTCAGAAGCTTTGATCACATTAGTACCATTATCTTAGGACATTTCCCCCTTTTTAGGATATCAGTTTTTATGATTGGGGTGTCGATAGAGAATTTTCACAATGCCATTTTCTTTTTATGAGTGTCGTCTTTTGAACCTTGATCTGAGCTGGAAATTCTATTTTCATCCCTTGAGGTTTTAATGTTTCGTGTTGTATCTTTTCCAACTTGTTTTCTAATTGCATGTTGTCATTTTGAAACTTCTTAATCAATTCTACTTGTGACTTTCTGTCATCTTCGGACTTCTTAAGTTGTTCCTTAAGATCTTTGTTATAATTTTTGATGCAACTATTTTCTTCCTGCTTGTCTAGAAGTTTTCCTACAATGTATTCTGTAGAGTGTTCTGCCTTTCAACAATTTTTCAATTTCTTAATTTTTGTGACTAATGTCTTATTATGGTTCTTTAATTTGAAAATTTCTTCGGAATTGTTGGATAATGCTTTATTACTTTTTCTGATCTCCAACTTGTGTCCCTTTTTAGAGTCGTCATTTTGTTGTTGAAGAACTTTTATCTGTTGTCGACACTGGCTGATTTTTGATTATTGATCTTCTAATTTATTTCTTATCTGCATCAGTTCTTCATCCTTGTTGTTAACGATTTAGTTCAAGCGTAATATTTATGCTTCGTAATCGTTTATTTCTTTCTTTATATCTTGATTTTTTAATCTCTGATTGAAATCACTTTCGTCTTTTAATTCCTCGATTTACGCAGACAATTTTTTCTATATGATTTTGTTAGTCGAAGATTTTTTGTTCCTTGAAATTTTCTTGTAGCTCATGTAGTTCAATCAGTACTTCTGATTTTGTATTCATGTTGCGTAAATCTTCATTGTCTCTTCGATAACGCCTTAACTTTGTTTCTAATTTTTCTATTTGTAGTCGCAAACCAACTTCCATGGTCTTTGATTTCTTTGATGATAGATATTCGTTCTTATGACTTTGAATTCTTTGACGAGCCTTCAATTGGCTTTGACTTCTTCGAAGATTCTTTCTTTGATTTAAACTTTTTCGGCAATAATTTGTCTTCCTTTGACTACTTTTAACTTTGACTTCTTTTCTTGTTAAAACTTCTTTGTGGATTGTGTGTAGTTTGGGTGGTTGGGAAAAAGGAATGTTACCCTCCCCACCCAAGTTCAAATCTTGGGGAGTAACTTTTGTAAAAAAGAAATATTAAGCATAGGGACTCGCCCTTATCATATATTTTCTTAAAATCCGATTGATTCTTCACTCTATAATTTAATTCCTTTTCCCTTATCATAACCCGTTTTTATTAATGTAATGGTTTTAAACAAAAACAAGTGTGGTTTCATAATACAATGGGTTGTTTTTTGTTTTCTTTTTCTCCCTTTTCTTCTTCTTCTCCTTTTTTTACTTTTTGATTTTATGATTTGTTTGTAAAACCGTGTGGTTTTTATAAACCTTGTGTTTTTTTTTTCTCCTTCTTCTTTTTATTGTTTTACCTCTTCTATTTTCCTTCTTGGTCAAAGACCACAATTTTAGGGAAACCCTAGGATAATGGTTAAAAACCAAATTTACACAAAGTGTAAATAATGGCCAAGGGCCGGATACGTTGATACCAAATCAGTCGAACAGAAGTTTGCTCACACACAATATTACCAAAATACTTAGAATGAATATAATTTAAATATTCAATAAATAATAGATGATTTTTACAATGACAAGGGACCCGTATAAATAGGTCCTCATGGTGACTATTCATCCAAATGAGGTTTCTCTTAATCACCCTAACTATTAATTATTTTATTATTTAATTTTTATTTATTATGTTCATAACACTCGGTTTTCAATGTTTCCGCTTCCTTTGAGAAGCATTTCTTCATGCTCAACTATGAATTTTGGGTTGTTGCTTTTTATTGCATTTTACTAGGGATCTATGGCTTCTAGGTTGCTCTTTATCAGCATGATACCGGATTCTCATCAAGTTTTTTTATTTCACAACTCTATGGTGTTTGTAGGTTTTGAAACCTACTCTGTTATCGAAGATGATTTGTTTGGTATCGAATTGAGCTCAATACCAAATTTGATCTGAATTTCATTAGGCTTTGAAATGAGAATATCTGACTTGGGTAACAATATTAGATCTAACATTGGAATGTAGGGCTTAGCCTCAGTGGTTTGAATCAAGTCACAATCTAGGGTATGTTTGTAAATCGTTGCAGATTCTACATTCGTGTCAACCAATAGAGTTGACCAAAATCATATGCAAGAAAACAAGGAAAAGTTGTGAATAATATTGATACAATATGATTACAAGTTCAGAGCTAGAATTCCCTCATCTATACAATCTTGGAGCAACACACAGATTTATAGGAAAGGAATTACAATTCCAAGTACCACCTACCTGAATTGTAAGTGCCTATTGCCTATCTCTCTTTCTGAATTGGAGCTCTCGAACCTCATAGTAGTTTTTGAATTCAAGAGGTTGAATTCTAAAGATTGAATCCTCTCCGTTGGATTGAAGAGTTACATCTATAATACCCATTTGAGTTACAAAGAACAACTTTTTAACAAGCTCTGCAACTAGCACCTATCTCTGTGAGTTTGTCACAATGGTTGGTCTTCCTATTGATTGATGGCTAGCTTAATTGATTCAATTCTTTGAGTCACCAAGTCAAGTTAAAGTCAACTTGGCCTACAAATTCACTAGGTGTTGATGTTTCCTTGGGAATGGACCAGTTAAGAAGTTGAGGGATCAACACCGATCGATGCTTTCTTCTTTGTCGTTGACATCATAGTTACATATATCGCCGATATATCGGCCATATTGCGAGTTGAAGGGGTCGGCCATATATCGCTGAGAAAAAATCGCGATATTTTTGACATTTTAATGTGTCGCAAGACATTCAATAAACCGCAATATATTTGGTAAATATCGCGAGTCAATAGAAAATGTCGGCCTGCTGAAGAAAAATTACGCCGAATTGAAAGATAAAGAGGTCGTGACTCTTTTTTTTGGGTCATTTGGCATTTGGCATTGTTGAGGAAGCAATCCACAGGGTTTTAGGCGGTTTTCAACAAGAGATGAAGGAAAAAGACGATTTTTCCATTGCCATTAGTGGATTGTTTGTGGAGTGGGGTTCCATCTTGGCATCTACTACATCTTTGTTTCTATTCATGTATGTATTAATTTGTTTTTTCTTTCTTTTTGCTTGAGATTTGTTGGTTAATGTAGATTTAGTGTAGGGTTTAGGACCTAGGTTGGTTGGCCAATGGCCATTACAGTCATAGGGTTTTAGGTTGGCCACCCTCTGTTGGCCAATGGCCATTACAATCATAGGGTTTTAGGTTGGCCACCCTCCATTCCTTTGAATGTTTTAAATTAATAATTTCATTGTTTTCAAAATTTCAAAGATCCAAGCATCCATTAAACATTTTATTCATTTTTGTTTTTTGTTGTGGCATAGGTTTAATCTCCATTATCACTTTGTTATCACCCGCCTTGTAGTTGCCTGCTTGAGGTGGATCCATAATGGATGGTAGAGGGGCAAGCAACTAAGGGGTGGAACCAAGATTGCCTAGACTCGCAAATGGATGGTTGTCACGCCAATCAAGGCAGCCTTCACTTTAGGTTATCCTAGTCCAGGACAACAATGGGGGAGACTCGGATCTGCTCCCGACAGGAGAGATCGGACCTAGATACCAGAAGAATATCAGACGGGGCTTCGGGGTACTTAAGGTGCAAGGTGAATGGAGACCCTAGCTCTAGGGTTTAGGTACTAGCAACTGGTGGAGGTGACCACTGTCTTGGGAAACGTAACTATAATAGGGTAAATAAGGACAGAGTTGGGACTATCTAGTACCTAGAAATCAAACTCAATGAAAGGTATTTGAGTTATCAGTAAATGTTGGTAAAGGGCAAAGGCTAAGAGCCTAAGGGCAGTGCTAGCTAGGAGATCAATGCTTTGTGTGCATTGGGCAATGGAGTCAGTAGTAAACCAACGTTTCAGAAAACCCACCTGGGAAACACCTTGATCTACGAAACCAGAAAGCAATTGGTCCAGAAAAGCCAAGGTACAGGAAACCCAACTCAGTAGATAGCTAGCGCTAGGGCCTAGGAAGACAAATCTGAAGCTTTAGGGGGTACTGGAAGGCTGATGGCTTAGCGTTGAGGATGAGAAGAGATCAGGGAGACCTGATCTACAAGCCCAAATCAGGAAAACAACAGGAAAATCAGATCTAGAAAAGTCAAAATCTAATGATGGGGCTAGGAGGCTGAAAAATGATTTTTTCAGATCTAGGACAAACCGGGATGAAATAGCACAACGTTGAGGGTGTTCTGGGATGCTTGGGACCCGATCTATCAGCCTATCATGTCAGATTTTAGAAAAACCTACTTCCGAAAAAGGCCAATTTTCAGTGAGGGCGCCAGGGCATTTTTCGTCTATTTTTCAGATCCCGGTCAAACTGTTGAGCCTCTTGACAGCGTTGGGGTTGATTTGGACTGCCCAAGACCCGATCTATCTGTCTGTGAAGTCAGAAATCAGAAAAACTCAAAACCCTAGCAGGTCAATTTTTTCAGTGGGGGGTTATGCAGTTTTCTGCTGAAAAATCAGTTCTAGGTCAATCTATGAGGAATTTGACCAGCGTTCCAATTGATTTAGTTAGGGGGAGGCCCGATCTATGAAACCCATAAATAGTTTGGCAAAAGATTGGACGGTTCCTTGATTATTTGATTTTTTAGGTTTTTATGGTTTATGAGTTTTTAGAAAAATAGTAAAATTTCAGCAAGGTACAATGGAATAAGATCAGAAAAGAAGAACTTACCTGTGGATCTTACCTAGATAAGGTTGTAGAAGTCTGTAACAGTGACGATCCTAGCTATCCCGATCAATCCTGGACTATGAAACCGGATTCGTCCAAAAGGGCCTGTGTGTCCCGTGTCCGCGTGTCGGACATGGACACGCTGACAAAACGTGTCCGACAGGTCTTTGCAGCGTGTCCTATTTTTGGACACGCGTGTCCAAACGTGTCCTGTTTTCGGACACGCGTGTCCAAGGACTGTCAGTGCGTGTCCGGAAAACAGGACACTTTTTCCACTAAAAAAATGCCCAGAATTGCTTTAAATAAAAAATTTCACTTTCTTTTTATCATTTACAAGTGTAGAGAGGGTTCTAAAGTGTGTTTGGTGTGCAGGTGAAGAAGATTTGAAGGATTTAAATGTGTAATTACTAATGTTAAATGTGCATTGATTTTGATTTCTATTGAATATTTGTAAACATTTGGATCTATATGTCTATATTTTTAATATATATAATATTTAAATATATATATATATAAGGTGTCCTACGTGTCCTGATTTCGGGGGTCACCGTGCCCGTGTCGGACACTCGAATCCCCGTGTCCTTCGTGTCCCGTGTCCCCGTGTCAGGTTACTTAGATCCTGGAAGATCCCTGTGATTTCTATGGAATATGCAAGCTCCAAGCCATCAAAGCGCCCCCTACCCTGCATGAGCAAACGTCAACCATATCAGATTTGCACATACGAAATGAAGAAACTGAATGCTACAAGACAGTAAAATGAAGTAATCATAGATCGCAATGAAACTAATGAAAACCCCCTGATCCAAGACGAAGAGAACTGAGCGAGTTGAGGTCCCCCTACAAAAACGCTCCAGCCAAAACGCCCTCCTGTAGACAAAACAATGATAGCCACGAAAAAAAATAGATCTCACGAGAATTTCCATGATGCTAGTAAGCTGAAGACAAGCTAATCACCATTTGAGCACATCAGATGTAAAGCAAATCCAGAAAAATTTCCACAGAAAGTCTTTCTATTATTTAGATCTAAGAGCCAAAGACCCCTTACAAATGAGAAGCTCTCTCCTTTAAATAGAAATGAGAGAACCTCAATCATAACCAAATCCTAACCACTCTCAAAACGAGTGGCTAAGATTAAAAGATACAATGTTCTAATCAATGGTTGAGATGAGCTCAACATACAATACATGGATCAATATAATTATAATTTACCAAAGTGGACTTAAACCACCCAAATAAAGGTAACCCACTCAACAAGAAATAAATGAAAGCACATGGCGGGTCCAAGGAGCGTTTGACTAACTCTCTCTGGGTGTCTCCATGGCACAATAAATAATATAACAATTTAAAATTTTGACTTTTGTGCCTCCTTGAGGAAATCGTGGGTCTCCCAAAAAGCTCCAGAAAATATATAAAATTTGCCCAAAAATAGGTGCGGGCCCCATAAAATGCTGAAACTGCTGGAGAAGGTGTGGAAGACATCACTTTCATCATTGTGACTCACCGCATGCCATTTCTTTGCCTCAGTAGCCCAAATCGATTTCTTCAATAGCCATTTGATCATTTTTTAATCTGCCTTGGGAAACGTGATACTGCTAAAACAGCCTCCTAGGGTGCCTGCGTTGTCAAATTGAGCCCTCCAAGCTCTCTGGGATGGGGATACAATGGTACAAACAAGTGGCTGCACCCCCCTATGCCCATACAACGCCCTAGGAGATCCAACTGAAACATCTCCCTGCTCAAACAAATCAATCTGTGAATAAAAACTGCATCAGAAAAGCAGAATAAGCCTAATCACATCTGTAAGTGCCCGGAACTGGAAATAAACTGTCTCATTGGATTCAGAGAGTCCCAATCCATCAAAGGTGCATATTCATACCCCTCATAGGTCTTTGTCTGATCATCAATCATAACCAATAAACAATATAACCATCTGTGAATAATCAGACACCAATAATAACTCATAATAGATCAATCTGCTACAAGTGTTAAGAGTTTAAACCATGCTCTACAACTCATTCACGTAACAAAATCAACAAGTAGCATTCATTTCACTGGCGGTACATCAACAAATACTTATAAATTCCAGGCTTTATTTATTATTACTTAGACTCAGACTTTCAAGACTATACTCACTTCATAGCTGTAGTCATTTTGCTAGTGAAGGGTGAAAGGTGGAAATGACAAGGCTAAGGCAAAGGATGACCTCCTACTCAACATCATGACACCTTGGACAAGGAAAGGGGGAACTCCCTATAACCAATACTGGACAAACAACGACACAAGGAATGGCAGTGCCTCACAAATGGATGAGTTGTTTAGAGAGTGCTTATTCAACTTAGGCATCATGTCTACATCAATCTTGATCCAATTTCATTAGGATCACATTTTATTCTGTGGCCTTTTTGGCCTATATGAACCCTTTGGGACTTCACCAGTGCTCAAAAGCACAGCTAATCGCAGTTTTCATCCGGGCCATATTTATTTTTAACAAGGTCAGCAATTCTTTGATATAACATTTTTTAACCATTGCTTTTTGGACCTTTTCTTATACTCTTCAAGGAGTATTTTAGCATTTCATTGCTCTTGCCCTTTTTACATATGTTAAGAAACACAGTTTTACAATTTTCATTTTCCATGGGCGCATATTTAATATTTCAATAAAAGTAGTACATGAGCTTTCAGTTTTAGCCAACAACATCTCAAGTGACTAGGGGGAATTCTGCACAGTGCCAAACATTGGGACAACTGACCAAAATGATTTAGGCATACTATCCAACTTACGAAAGGCAAGTTTTGTCACCAACTCAGAGCCGAGACACAATGTAAACAGGGAGGCTTGTCCAACAAAGGTTCTAGTGGGGAAAACGGTCCTCCATGCCACAAGTCAAGAAGTCAGTCGGGTTGAAAATTAAACTGGAAGGTAATGGATGGATGGAGACAATGAAATGATGGAGCCAATCACTAGCAAGCCAAAACAATGGTGGGAATGACTACCTCTATTCTCCCTAAGGAGGGTAAAACCAATGAGTATAGATCAAGAACTTCAAAGCCAGAGTAAGGACATCAATACATAGTATAATATACAACCAAGTCCATATAAATATGACTGCTAGATCATAATACCACAAGTCAATATATGTCACAAGAATCAATATAAGAGCAATAATAACCATAACACCATATAAAATACTAAGTCATATCCATGCAATATAATCCATCTGAAACACCATATATCCAATGAGAAAGTACTGATATAACACTGGGCATCCACTACTGCTCTGAAATAACATAAATGGTTATATCGGTCCTCAAATATGAGTGTCTTGAGACTCGGTCCTGGCATGGGAGAGTACAATAGTCCACTAATACAAAAATGATCCATCAGAAATGCTCATCTCAGCATCTCATATGTAAGAGATCCGGCTGAAAAATGTACTGTGTCTGAAAAATAGAATATGGTAGCCCGACTACTATATATGTGATGACACACTTCAAGTTTCAAGTTTCAACTTTCAACTAAATAGTAACACAATGCCAAATCCATTGGATCCAATGCGGGATTATGGGTAGCCAATTGACCCTAATAATCAACAAAGGTTGAATTGCAAACTATGTGGGAAGGATATTTGTGGTGGAATTAGTCGCTCGAAATACCACCTTGCCAAAGTTGTTGGGCATGAAGTGGATATTTGTCTTGCTGATACCCCAGAAGTGATGCGTATTGCAAACCAATCCCTTCTTGATATGGCTAAGAAGAGGGACTAGAAAGAGGAATTGAGAAATGAACTTGCATCTAGAACACAATCATGAACCATTGGAGCCACAAGTGCCTCAGGGGTGGGTGTTGGTGACCGTGACATGCATTCCTTCTTGTTGGAGAGGAAGGTGTTCCTATGGCTGGGGGTTAATAGGCCATCAACATACTCGGACTGTATATATACCCAAAAACTCTCAAATTTGGACTGTGTAAAGGCTTGTGAAAGCTCGGTTCTTCCAGCAGTGAACACCAGGCAACTCTTTACCCCCTAAGAAATGTCTTTGTGGAAGATCGGATAAAGGACGCCTCAGTCCACTATTCGTTAGTGCATTCGTTGGTGATTAAGAGTTATGGAAAACGATGTGTATTAATACACCTAACCAGGCGTTGAGGAAGAGAGTAGGGTCGACTTCAAGGGAGGTTTAAATATTTTATTAAAATGTTTTATCACTCTTCCACCTAATGGGGCCGACTTTATTAAATTTTTAAATGTTTTATTAATTTTAAAACATGCTTTAATACTTAAGCTCTTAATGGGGCCGACCTTCAAAGGGAGGTCTAGTGTGGTTGCATGCTTCCAAAGGTGAGTAATTTAATAAGCTTTAATTCTTTTACTTCTTTTGTTGAAGGTCTTACTTGTCACATGTTTAGGGTTTGATGTTAAGTCATCATACATAAGGGTGCCATCAAAGGTACATTATAACATCAAGGACCCCATCCTCATGACCATCAAGTCAACAAGTGTGTGGGTCCAAGGACTTTCCTTAAACATTATGACTATCTCAAGGGTATCAACATACAACTAACCCACATCATCTTCACCATTCCTTAAAGGGTACAAGGACTATCAAGTGTGGGGGTGCCTAGACTTTTCCTAGGGTACCATGACCTTAGTAAAGCACAAATGACCACAAAATGGGTCATTTGGTCTCTTTGAAGTTCTACAACTTCTTCAACCTGCCAAGGACACTTTCTAGGGTATTAGGGCATAGGTTGAGGGCCCGAGGAACCATAAAAACAATTGGGGAACCATAGAAACAACTTAGAGAAACTTAAACACAATAAAGGGTTAACATGGCTTTTCTGCATTGTACCAAGGGCTCCAAGGGCTTCAGACTTGGGCTTGGACAAGGTCAAAAGGTCTCCTTTGACAATGATAACCATTGGCGAACTACTAGCCATTAGGGGCTCCTCGAGGGGCACCAAGACACTCCTGTTGGCATCAATGCCAATTTAGTCAACAGAGATGCTTCACGGGGAACAAGGAGTTGATGCAGCCTGCAATTGCACGATTTGCCACTTCATTTCTGTTTAGTATATGCATAAGGTTATGATGGAGTTGCACCGGATGTTTCTTTCTGATGAGTGGGCTTCTTGTGTCTATAGCACCAAACATGATGGGCAAGCCATAGCTTGAATGGTGCAATTTGATTTGACTTTTTGGGCAGGATTGGAGGAGGTATGTGCCATCAGTGAACCTTTGGTAAAGGTTCTTCGTTTGGTTGAAGGTGAAAAGCCCGCAATGGGCTACTTGTATGAGGCCATGGATAGGGCCAAGGAAGCTATCCATCGTTACTATGAGGATAAGGGGGAGTTGGGATTCACAAGACGAGCTGAACTATGGAGTATGATTGGTGAACGATGGAATAATATTCTCCATTGTCCCATTCATGCAGCAGGGCTCTACCTCAAACCTGCTTTCTCTTATGCATGTGAATTTCAGTTTGATGCTGAGGTCATGGATGACTTTCTCTAGTGTGTTCGGAGGATGGTGTTAACTCGCTTTGAACGTGCAGGCATTTCTAGACAGATGGAGATCTATAGGATGGTAGGTGGCACTTTTGGCTATGACATGGCTGTCTAGGATAGAACCACAAGGATGCCAAGTACAATTTGTTTAAAACTTTCAAATTTTGATCTCTTAGATTCTTAAATATTTACTCTTTCATTTCTATTTTTTTTACTTGGTAGAAATTTAATAAATTGTAATTTGTAATTTGTCTTTCCTTCCTTGTTTTCTTTGTAGATGTGTGGTGGACTAACTATGGTCGCAGAGTCCCAAAGTTGAAAAAACTTGCCATTAGAGTGCTAAGTCAAACTTGCAGCTCATCAGGGTGTGAGTGGAATTGGAGTGGCTTTGAGATGATACACTCCAAGAAGCGCAAAAGGTTAGAATTTAGAAATGTTCCACAATGAAAATTTAAATTTATAATCTTTATAATTTTATTAATTTTAATAATAATTTATTACAATTTTGAATTTGAATTTATCATCATTTATCACTCCCTAACTATGGATCTCATACTAATGCAGGTTACTTTCTGTGTGCCTTAATGACATGGTTTATGTCTACTACAATCTAAGGTTGCAGGTGAAGCAAATTGAGAAAGTACCCAATTCAGATGCTATTTCATTGGATGACATTGACACTACCAACAAATGGAGGGTGGAGACGGAGGACCTGTGATGGACGAGGCACTTGAATGGTTGGAGGAAGAGGAGGATGTTGATGTTCCACCTCCAGAGGATGAGGACATTGAGGAGGAGGTTAATATTCAGGTGTAGCACCGACCAATTCCATTGCCACCACCTCTGCAGAGTCATACAGTTGGGACTAGGAGGAGACAACTCACATTGGCCTCCCCCTCATCCACATTATTTACTCGAGCAGTTGGAGCTTCTAGTTCCACCCGAGGCTCATCTTGACCACCTCCACGACCACCTACTGCTTCTAGAGGAAGAGTGGTGCCCTTTACCTGTAAAAGGGGTAGATTGATTAGAGGGTCATCCTTAGGGAGTCGATGATTCGATTCCTATTATTTATCATTGTACTATCATACTATGTTGGTGTCCTATATCTAGACTCTATACACTATCTAGATTCCTCATGAGTTGTGATGAATCATCTCTTGAGAGACATTTTATTTTGATCATTTGGTGTTATTTTCTATCATTCCATCAAGAACACGTTTCAGTATTTTCAGTTTATAGTCGATATTTGATCACGATCCACCATTTGACATATTATGCATCTTATATATGAGTTGTATTTTAATATTTATGTGGGAATGTATTTATTTGATGTTGTTGTTGCTTTAGATGTTAAAAAAATTGAAAAAAAATGTTCAGTTTTGTATTTTTTTATGCTTTATGACATTTTCCAATATTTTCCGATATTTTCGCCGTTGCTGCCAATAAGTTTACATATATTATATTCGCCAACATGATATATGTAACTATGGATGAGATTGACACCACTGTTGCGTGGAGGGTGGAGTGTGAGGAGCCTATTATGGATGATCATGATATAGAGGCTCTGGATGAGAATGTTCTGGAGGATTTTTCAGTTTCACATTGACTCTGGGACTGGGAGTGTGCCACCATTGGAGCATTAGGTTTAGAGGGAGATAGACTCGGTGGTACACTGATAGTGGTAGAGGAGTACCTGCTCTACCTTCTTCTATAGGACATCAATTTTGGCCTCCTTCTCCAGTTTCTAAAGGACATCATTTTGCAAGGTCCTCTTTTAGAGGACACCAGAGTCTAGTACAAGGCCCATGAGCCTCGAAAGCACCTACTCCTAGTTCTAGGGGACGAGCCATTTCCACAGCGATTACTTTTTCCCGTAAAAGGGGTAGAGGGAATCGATAGTTTATTTACTTTATTTCATTGTAGCCGAGATGATGTTTGCAACATTGGTACTGACAATACTTAGATTTTCTTTTAAGCATATAATTGATTTGTATGGCTAGTGTGACAGCTATATTAGTATAGTTTTTCCATTTTTTTTACAATTCAGCTAATTTACAATCTGATTGGATCCGTTCTTGCTTGAATTGTTGCCCAGATTTGCAGATCTTAAAGAACTGGATAACGATTTATTGTTTTTTAGCAGATCCAAGGATAAATTAATTGTTATAATGCTGTTTTTTCATAGATCTGATTGATTTGAGCTGTTTGAGAGCATATCTATGGCTTCCAGGGTTGTCTTTGAGTAGATGTGTGTTTTTCAGCTGTTGGAGAGCAGATTGCTGGTTTATTGGGCTGATTTTGAGCAGATTTTAATGATTTGTTAAAATCTGTGTGGTTTTGGGCTTTTAGTGAGCTGATTTTATCATAAATCTGCCTGGTTATCAGTGATACATGGCTGCTGTAGTGTTTTAGAGCCGGTATCTTGGGGTTCTGACAAGTATTTTTCAGTATTTTACTCTATTTTAGAATGTTTTTCTACATTTTTGACCTATATCTATGGCTTCTTTACTCAACATCATGTTGGAAGCCAGCTAGAGGTTATCTAGTAAGAACTACAATATATGGAAGCAATGCATGTTGGTCATTTTTTAGTGTAGGTGCTTAGTTGATACTCGCCTAACAGTTGTGGGTAGAGATCGGGACAAGTTTGATGAGCAAAACAGAGAAGTAGTAATGGTGCTTAAGATGTCGATAACAAATACAATGCTTTCTGAGGTCCATATAGGGAAGACTCCCACAGTGATTCAGAAGCACTTAAAAGATCTGCATGAGACTTTGGACAAGGGAAGAGCCTTCTTCTTGAAGAACATGTTCTTGATTATGATGGATGAGATTTTCTCATTACAGGAGCACTTACTCGAGATCAAGGATATCCGAGAACAACTAGATGCCATTGATGGCAAGATGGAATAAGACGACATGGTGGTAACCATGTTGAAAATCTAAACTCATGCTTCTGAGCACTTTATTGAGACCCTGAACATCGCCTCTATGGGTGTTGACTTGAAGTTTGATGAGTTTTGCGTTAAGCTATTACAGCAGGATAGATGGAAGAAACAGTTCAGTAGTAGTGGTGAGACTGAGGGTTCAGTATAGGCCTTTGTTGTCAATTTCAAGGGCAAAGGTAAATGGGCAAGAAGAAAGGCTAGAGTAGTAGAGAAGATGCCACAAGGAGTCAGAAGAACATCACTTGTCACTACTGTTGCAATGCGGGCCATATGAAGAGGTTCTGCAGAAAGAGGTTGGCTGAACAGAAAACCAACCAGGGAGGGCGTCAACAAAAGGCTCATATCGCAGAACATACAGAGGAGAATGAATCAGCCTTCTATGTATTCATGACTAAGGATCCAACAGATAACCACAGGTCATTTGCTTGGTGCATCAACTTAGGGGCATCACTCCATTTCAGCAATAGACAAGACGGGTTCACAGAATACACTACTAGTTCCTATAAAGATTCAGTGCTCTACTCTAAGAAAGTCATGATATTTTGAAACAGCCACTAAGAGTTAGGTATGTGGCAAAATAGTATGTTCAATGTAATGACTCATGAGTATAAACTTTAGCCGTGTCTGTTTACAGTTCTCTTTCTCTGAAGGGAAACTCATTCATGATACAAAAGCGATAATTTGTCATATAGCCTCATTCTTTATGAAGGATATAAGGCGAGTAAAGTTATTACTTGTTTTCATATTCTCTTATTGACCTAGCAAAGATCAGTGTGAAATTGTATGCTTAAATGGCAAGTCCTTGAAATGCAAATACAGGTTTCATGTTCTGTTCTAACAATTGCTGTTTTTGTCAGATGTTTTATTTTTTATTTTTTATTTTTTGGAGTAGAGAGTTGAGGGAGGAAATCTATTCATGCAAAATTATTCCAGTGAACTTTCCCATTACTCCTTTGGAGTCGCCCTGAATGATTTGATATATTAGACTTCCACCATTTGTGTGTTGCAGATTGGAGTACTTGTTACAAGGTCTTAAACATATTCATGGTCTACTAATTAATTTCAACAGATGTAGTTTTCTATCATTTTACTTTGGAAGCTTCTTGACCTTTTGCAGCAAGTTGCTTGACCTCTTTTTTACTTCACATGTGTAAACTTCACATTACTTATGCTGATCATCTCAAGGCATTATGTGGCAGGGTCCAAATTATTTTGAGATTGATTTGGACGTGCATCGTTTCAGTTATATTGCAAGAAAGGGGATTGAAGCATTTCAGGATCGACTGAAATTCTGTGTCCTGGATATTTGTCTGACAATTCAGGTAACCTGACATGAAAGTAAAACTCATTTATAAAATTTCTTTTCTTTTTCTGTTGATAATCCACTCTTCTTTCTCATGGCTGAGGAGAAAGTAAAGGATACTAGGTGGAAATTTATACTGTTCTCAGTTGAGGGAAACCAAGTCCTTTCATGCAAAATGTAGGGTTCCTAATATGGCCCTCTATCATGCCTATTGTGGATCTCAGCAGCTCCTTACACCTGCTACCTATTTTTTCTGAACTATGTCCCTTATATTTCTCTCTTTTTCTGTGATTGGTTGTTGAGGATCTGCAGTGGCTGTTCTCCCATGCTTATCATGGGTGAGATATGCTGTCATTTATCATATTTTTTCAAGTTTCAGATATTTCTAGCTAATCCATGCTATTTTGTAACAGGGGAACAAACCTGAAGAATTGCCAGAACAAGTTCTCTGTTGCCTGAGATTGAACAGGATTGATGTTACAAATTATAAGCAATTACTTACCACCTTACCTCATGTTAAGTACGAGGAAAGGACTGATTCAACTGTTTCATAATACCTCCAGACAACTTCATTAAGAGCAGGAATCTAGTCATGTTCTTGAGACCTGATAGAGAAAATCCGTTATCCTGCAATCTGCAGATAATGTACCTTTTGAAAGGCTTTAACTGGCTTATTCATGTTGATGGTTGCAATGCAGCCTTCAAGTTGGCCATGGCTATTCCAAATTCCAAATTTCAATCCTTCCTATTTTTTCTTCTGGCATTGACAGAAATTTGCATGGGGTTTAAAGTTCATGCCATTTTCATTCTGTAATTAGAATATATGGTTCCATAGGATTTTTTCCAACATATAAATTGTGATGAGTTTTCCCTTGGCCGCAGTGGGTGGTCATCACCACCCTCGTGCATTAGTAAAATCTACTCGAAGTCACTACATGTTTTTTTCAGTCATGAATTAAATTATTGTCCAATCTCATGCAAAATACTATTGCATATCGCATCAGAATCAATGGGGGAAAGAGACAATGAGGTAATCTTTTGACTTGTGTCGTAAGTGTTCTAACACATGTAATGTGTATTTGATTATTTATTTGAACTGTCTACATCACAATATTCCACTCCACTCTAAGAATTGCTTGGGTAAAACTTCTCTTCGTTATATTCATATTTGTATCTGTTTCAAGTTTCAACATTTACAAGGTTAAGTACTTGTTTCAAATAGGGTTGTTGTTGGGTGTCAATTAAGTATGCATGCTTGTCTGTGAAAGATGGGATTCTTGTTCTTTATATTCTGTAGGTGCTGATTACACGATGGGCATAATACGACTTGTCAAGCAATAAAGAAAGACTATTTATTGCCTTTCAAAGTTGCATATTGCTCCAAGTTGGGATGTTGAGATGTGATTTTATTTTCTTTGTGCTGAATTCTCGGCGAGAGTCCAGCAGCCAGAGTAATAGTGCAGAATTGGGACTATGAAACAATGTTTATTTCATCAAAAAAGATTGTGATAACATGTTTATAGAAATACACATCTTCATTTGGCCTGAAGATTGCCATACACAGAAAGCCAGAATGGATCTGGATAAGGAAGCCCTATTAAACTGACATCCAGTTCAACCAGAATGCTCATCCATAGTCTAAAGATTACATGAGTTGGACCTTTTCCGGCTATCCTCACGGAAGTCCAGTTATACAATCTTTGGTCAAACAGCAACTTTTCATTGTTGAAATTGCATTTTTGAATGCATAAATGGATTATACACCCTCAAAAATTCCTATTGCGCCCAGATTTTGCAATCTCAACAACTGATATCTGCAATTCCAACAACTTTTCTGAATTTTTGACCGGATTTTGAACAAAAATAATTGGAAATGGTCCAAATCGTAGCAAGTTTAACTTTAAACTACTGCTACTAGAAATTGCTCACATCATGTGAGCAATTGCTAAAACACATGTGAGTCGAATGCTTTTTTATATTTACAGTTCAGAGAAGGTAGCAAGAAGAAACATGATTCATCTTTTCTAGAAGCAACTGCCTCTAGCAGGCTGTGCTCCTATTCTACACCAGAAACAGGGGGCATTTATCTGTAACAAATATGTACTACATTTGTTAGTATAAAATGACAGTTTTTCTACCAGAAAAAACAACTATAATAAAAATTTGTTTTGTTTACTTCACTTTTTTTTTTTCTTCTGAAAATGAATCTCTCTCACAACTATATCAACAGAGTGGAATAGGTTACGCTTCTGTTTCTAGAGAGTATGAAATGGACTAAGGTCTAACAATTTGTTTCTTGTTCATTTATTGCAGGGCAAGTGCATTTGTCGAGAAACCTGGTTCTCTATGAGAGATTCAAGATACATGTCTTTTGTAGAAATTAGAATATAAGCATTAAGGATCGACATGAGACTCCGCACCAACCAAAGAACAAGAGAACATGAGCAAGTAACGATCGTACACAATTATTACATAGTGATACAATGGGGTTGAGAAACCCTGATATAGATGCAGGGATAAAGAATAACCCTAGTTGGCTCCATCATAAATATGCATCGACACAAGGATGAAGCCCTAATTCTAATGCAAGGAATCACTAACATTATCCAATGGAGCCATTAAAGGTCTCAAGTCAATGCCAAAATATATTATGCCAACATCCACTCTTAGTTTGAATTGGTAGCACAAGAAGGTAGGGAGGCACTACAAATTATCCCCCATAGTTAAGAGATGAAATGGCAGGCCTAGCCATCGGTAAGCATATGAAGGGAAGTGACCATTGTCACCTTAGTCACTTGTCCCAAACTTCTTCGGAAGTCGAAACCGCCTAGGGGAGAGCCGTATATAACTCTACAAAAAGACACTTAGGCGCACAAATGTATCTTACAACCAAGTGGAGTTAGCGACTAGTGCCTAATGCAATCATTCAAAAGGTTGAGTAAATAAACTATGAATCGATCAAAATGTTGAGTAAATGTACTATGAGCATAAATATGGGTAGTGCAAGTATGATTACAACAA
This sequence comes from Pseudotsuga menziesii, assembly GCA_001517045.1. Lineage (NCBI taxonomy): Eukaryota > Viridiplantae > Streptophyta > Pinopsida > Pinales > Pinaceae > Pseudotsuga > Pseudotsuga menziesii. The sequence continues at coordinate 234,569 of LPNX011120871.1, read as the reverse complement.
TGTATTCATCCAAGATAAGCCAATAATAAAATGTAGCTAATTGCTTCCATTGTGCAAATAGCGTGAGTGATATGCAAATATTAGGAAAAATACAAGCAATTCACCACTACCATAATAATCCAAAACACGCATATGCAGTATCACAAGTGGCAATGTATCGGTTATTAATGAAAATACTTATGACAACATTAATTGTTGAGATATTTAGTACATTCTTCGCATAAGTAAGGACAATAACCAAATGTTTACCATATTAGGTCCTAAGCAAAAATGTATGTATGTTTAACAGACTATATATGTGTCACAGTGTATAAACAACTTATATGCAACAGTATTGTAACCAGATAGCAAGCCAAGTCCTTATAATTGTTGGCCTTTGCACCAACCAATTCTATCTTTTTTGTTTGTCAATGCACATACATTATAAGGTAGTGTAAAGAGGAGCAGTGCAACAGGTTGTATAAGGGAGGGATGCCATTGGAAAGGGAAGCCCTTAAGGATGAAAGGGAGGGCCTTGAACTCGATCTGCTATAGACCTAGTGGATGGGTTGTAGCTTGAGAGGTAGGGATGTGGAGGGAAGGGGGGAGCAGTAAGATGACATGCCCTAGGGTAGGGAAGCGTCCCTAGGGCTGCCTTAAAAGCAGACCCGAGGGTTGGATGGGGGCGAAGGGAGTAGGAGAGGCCGAGGGATAGAGTTGCTACGATAACAGGCCCGTGGAAAGATAGCAACCCAAGGTTTTCCCTATGGGAAGATCCGAGGGTAGTAAAGGAAAGGAAGGGGACTATCGAGGATAGAAAAGGCAGGAAAGAGGGCAGTCGAGGGTGGTAAAGGGTTTAAGGAGGTGTAGCGAACCTTAAGGGAGAGAGAGCGAGGGTCTAGGAGGTAGTCCTTAGGACTGTTTTGGGCATGCGAGGGAATCTTATCTTAACCTTAATCTAATCTTAACTTGGGCTTAAAACTAACCTAACAACTAACCTAAGATTAATCCTATACCAAGTTTTGGAGAATGAAAGGATGCGAAGACAAAGAAAAGTAACCCTCGCAAAAGCCCTACCCAACCTAGGGCATCTAGGGAGGATGGCTTACCTCATGAGAAGGAAACCTAGGTTAGACAACGAAAAAGAAGACCTAGAATTTAGCCCTAGGAGACTCCTGAAAATGACATGCTTCCCTAAACTAATGGTGACTTAAGGATTGAAGATGATCAAGCCAAAACAAAATGCAGCTGGACTTGCTACCATTCAGTTATGAATATGCATCATACATCAACATTTAATAGAGAGAAGTATTGGAAAAGGTCATCAGATACCTCCTCGTGTAGGGTTGTACCAACCAATCAAAGCATCACCTTCAGAAAATGAGCAAAAACCAAGATACTTGAAAAACTCGCCATAAAACCCAGAAAATAGTTTTCCTCAAGAGGGGCGCATCACTCCAAAGAACCATAGGTAGGTTAGAACAAGTGCATAATGTTTTATCCCATAAGTCTTATGTTAAAATGAAGTGAGAAGATCTATTTATATGATCTCACACTCACTTTTTACAAAAATATCCACGTCGACATGCCTTTAAAATGCCAATTTGAAATTATAAAATGTCAACTTAAAATTAAAACAAAAAAATAATAAAAAAATGGCCTAACGTAGGCTCAAGGTAGGCTACCTGGGGTATTTTTTTCCTAGGTGCCAAAATATGTTAAAATAAGTGAATCACTACGAAGGAAATGATGGAGTGAGTTGAAGGGAGGGCATTATACCCCAACTAACTCCAAGAATGCTGTAAAATCCGTCAACACCCTCAAAGCAACAAAAGGCTTGGCGTGGAGGATAGCTTCCTCTGAGGAAATAAGGCTAGGGAGACAAGGCGCTAGTTAGCTGAAGGGCTAGGAGGGTGTCCTAAGTGGTTGTGAAGGGAGACATATGTCTCGCAGTTGAAGCAAAGGCGATCAAAGCAAGCAAACAATATGTGGGGCCATGTGACCCAGTGATCAATCCCTAGGAGCCCTGGACACCATCCTCGGGGTTAAAAACCTCAACAAATGGTAACCAACAATGCTATTAAGCCATAATACTCCTAAAGGAAGGACTAAAGTGTTTGGTATGATTATCATTGAAGTCAAAGACGTTTATTAGTAACAAAGGAAAATATTAAGTCGAAGTCGAACTATTGTCGAAAGTGTTCATTAAGTCAAAATTGTTCATTAAGTCAAAATCGAACTATTGTTGAAAGTGCTGTCAAAAGTGTTCATTAAGTTGAAGTTGAACTATTGTCTAAAGTGTTGTCAAAAGTGTTCATTAAGTCGAAGTCGAACTATTGTCAAAAGTGTTGATTAAGTCAATGTTGAACCGTTGTCAGAAGTGTGGTTGAAAGTGTTCATTAAGTCGAAGTGAAACTATTGTCGGAAGTGTTCATTAAGTCGACCTATTGTATCATGGTAGAGTCTTTGTAAGTTGAAGTGAAAATCGACTTAGTGGACCTATTGTCAGTCAAAGTTGACTGCTGGTCGACTATTGTCAGTTGAGTCGAAGTCAGAGTTCGGCATTGAATTAGTAAGAATCGATAGTCTTGTTCGACATCAAAATCGATCAATCAAATTTAGAATTGACGACATATTGTAGATCAAGGGATAAATAGGTCGTAAGTTGATCTGTCTAAGTTGGGATTAAGAAGTCGAAACATTTCATAATCATACTGTTAAAACTCGCAAGTCTAAACAAACAAGGTAATTATAAATTAGTTTTATTTGTAAAAATGTCACGATGAAGAGTTGTGACTATTTGGAAAAAATGCACGATTGAAAGTATATAAACAAAGGTTTAGCTTTTCAAATAAGGTATTTTGAAGTACACCAAAAAATGAAAAAATGAAGTGTACAAAAAACAGAGAACGCATAATCGTTTTAAGGGAGGTTGGGAGGCGCAAGGGCAGACAACATAAGCCTGTATGAAGTTGAAGCTTCTGTCCAGTTGTAGCTGGTAAACAAGGTGTCGATGCATCCTTCAGTTGTAGCAGAAAATTCGTGGTGTCGATGCATTCTTCAGTCGTAGCTGCAAATATTGGGTGTTGTTGCATCCAACAAGTCGATGCTTGCGAACTACTTGTAAATATAATTTTGCAGTAATAGAAAGTGTTTGTGGATTTTTCCCGGTGGGTTTCCATGATAAAATACTGTGTTGTGTTTCTATTGTTATTTTGTTTTAAATAAGGTGATAAAAGTTAAAGACTCTACGTAAAACTTATTCACGCCCCCTCTCAGGATTACTTGATTTTCCAACAATTGGTATTGTAGCGGGTCTCTTCACTAAAAGTTTAGCCGCTTGAAGAGAGATTATTTATCACCATGGATCAACAAGTAAGAATCACCTCTAAGGTTCCACTATTCAATTGCAAAGATTATGTGTTCTTGAGTGTTAGGATGAGAAGTCACTTAATGTCTATTGTACTTGAAGTTTGGTTATCTATAGAAACTGGGTATAGATATCCAAAATCTCCTTCTACAGATCTTGAAGGAATAAAACATTTTGGGTACAATGCAAAAATTGTTAATGCAATTTTGGCTGGACTAAACAGTTTTGCCAAAGTGATGCATTGCAATACAACGAAGGAGATTTGGGACAAGTTGAAGACCATCTATGAAGGAGATATGAAGCTAAAAATGGTCAAACTCTAGACATTTAAAACTCATTTTGAAAGTCGAAAAATGAAGGAAGAAGAGAACAAATTAGAATACTTTGAGGGAATAGACGAAATTGTTAATACAATTTAAGGGCTAGGAGCATAATTGCTATGTCTATAACAATTTTGTCTGTAATTACTATGTCTGTAACAATTTTGGGCATAAAGCTTTTGATTGTAGGATGAATCAAAATCATAATAAGAAATCTCCCTACAAGGAAGTCAATTCTAGTGATCCTCCAAAAGGAAGAAGTCATAATTCCTTTGCACCTTTATAGAGGTATGACAAAGAATGTTACAAATGTGGTAACCCGAGGCATATAGCTAGAAACTGCAAACCATTTCTCCTATTGAAAAATGAATCACAACTAGAGACAAAGAGCAAAGACAAGTTTGGAAAAGAATAGAAGATGTGAAAGAAAAATGTTCAATAGCCCTATGTGGCACAAAAAAGTAAAATCTATGACACATGGACAACGAATGTTCAAAGCACATGTCAAGAGACTCGAGCAAATTAATCAACCTAAAACGAGATCAAAAGAGAAAAGTCACTTTTGGAGATAATCTATCGTTTAAAATAATTGGGAAAGAAATAGTGGCTCTTAGTAATAAGGTTAAAGCAAAAAATGTTTTGTTAGTAGAAAACTTAAAACCAAATCTCCCAAGTGCGAGTCAAACTTGTGATCAAGGGCACATTTGCATATTTGATTCCAAGAAGTGTGAAATCAGGAAAAAAAATTCAGGAAAACTTGTTGGGACTGTTGTGAGAACTCCACGCAATGTATACATCCTAGAAAATGAAGAACACTGTCATATGAGTTAGATGGATGAAGGCATGTTGTGGCATAGAAGGATGGGGCACTTGAACTTTGACCATCTTGTAAAAGTAAGTAAGAAGGGAGTTGTAAGAAACTTACCAAAAATCATAAAACCTCCAAACTATGTTTGTAGACATTGTCTTCATGGGAAACAAACAAAGGCAAGCTTTAAGATCAAAGAGCATACAACATCACAACCAGTAGAAATAATTCACACTGACCTCTGTGGACCTACAAGGACCAAAAGCATGCAAGGTGAGTGTTACTTCATGTTGTTCATTTATGATCATACAATGATGACTTGGGTGACATTCCTCGAGGGAAAATCTAAAGCTTTTGTGAAGTTTAAAGTTTTTAAAGAACTAGTTGAGAATGAAAAAAATCTCAAAATTAAATGTCTAAGGTTAGACAATGGCGGTGAGTTTACCGCAAATGAATTCAATGAGTACTGCGAAACACATGGTATCAAAAGACAATTTTCAGCCCCTAAAACTCAACAAAATGGAATAGTTGAGAGAGAACATGACAGTTCAAGAAGCAACCAGAACCATGCTAAATGAAGCTAAACTTCCAGATAGCTATTGGAGAGAAGCAATATATACAACAGTTTATATACAAAACAGAGGACAACTCAGAATAAATAATGATAAAACTCCATACGAGCTATGGTTTGGTAGACCAACATCTGTAACGTATTTTAAAGTCTTCGGAAGTAAGTGCTACGTAAAGAGAGATGATGATAATCTTAGAAAATTTGACTCCAGGACATATGATAATCTTGAAAAATTTGACTACGTAAACTATTGTCAAAAGTGTTGATTAAGTCAAACATGTTCATTAAGTTGAAGTTGAACTATTGTCGAAAGTGTTGTCAAAAGTGTTCATTAAGTCAAAGTTGAGCTATTCTCGAAAGTGTTCATTAAGTCGAAGTCGAACTATTAACGGGAGTGTTGTCGAAAGTGTTCATTAAGTCAAAGTCGAACTACTGTCGGAAGTGTTATTGAAAGTGTTGTCGAAAGTGTTCAATAAGTCGAAGTCAACGTAATCGACCTTATCGACCTATTGTATTATGGTCGAGTCTTTGTAAGTTGAAGTCAAAATCGACTTAGTTGACCTAGTCGATCTATTGTTAGTCGAAGTTGATTGTTGGTCAACTGTTGTCATTTGAGTCGAAGTCGGAGTTTGACATTGAATTAGTAAGAATTGACAGAGTCTAGCTCGACATTAAAATCTATCAGTCGGATTCAGAATTGACAACAAATTGTAAATCAAGGGATAAATAGGTCAGAAGTTGATCTATCTAAGTCGGGATTAAGAAGTCGAAACATTTCATAATCATACTATTAAAACTCATTAGTCTAAACAGACAATGTAATTATAAATTAGTTTTATTTGTAAAAATGTCACAATGAAGAGTCTCAACAAAATTTGAACCCAAAATCCGATGAACAAATCCGGCGAAATAGACTGCCTCGTCGGATTTCACCTTCAAAATTGTGAATTTTGATCAAAGTTTTTTGATTTGATACATGGCATTGCTGGATATATGACAACTACCATCGATTATTCGACGACTTCCATCGGATATCTGACATATACAAGCTAACGACGACTAGAGTAATATCGTCGGATATCCGACGAATTTTAAATTTTAAAAACTATAAATTATGGTCACATATCGACATGTTTACCATACAAGCGACAATATGCGGAAATTATATTCTTCGCATAGAATGGTTTCCGTAAAAGAGTAAACAATTATTTCATTTTTTTTTGTGATTAAAAATAGTGAAGTGTGGAGATTGATTTTTTAAGATCATTAATCTTCATTCAAGCTCTTTATGAGAAAATGTCAAATAGCAATATTCATGATCCAGACGAACAAACTCAACAATTGCTTGCTAGATTGTGGGATGGACTGAAAAAAGAAGGGTGACAGGAAATGTTATTGTCCATGTAGTTAATGCAGGGGCTTTAAAAGGAGAAGAATAAAGATCACAACAACCAAAAAATATTGTAGGGAACATGGGCACGCTGAGAGGGGACATGAATATCGTCAATTTGTAAGTTTTGCATTATATATGTTTTTATAATTATTGCTTTTGTAAATGTATTTATTATTTTAATATTTATTATATTAACTACTATCTATTGACGATTTCATGTAATTATAAAGGGAAAACATCCTACGACGTATCTTCCAGAGGACGTGCTTTCAGAACAAGTACTGGAGGAACATGGAGTTATAAATAATGGAGAACAAGTTAATGATCATATTGAAGAAGACTATCATACTGATAACATAGTTGAAGATGATGGTACAAATACATTGATCCATGATGCATTTAATGTTAGAATGGATGATGATGATGATCATGAAAATGATGACTTTGATGGTGTTCATGATTTACCTCTTATTGAGAAGGCATACGAACCCGTTTATGAGGGCTCCAACACAAATCTTCTCTCTGCTATATTGTTGATAGTGAACTTGAAGGTTATGAATGGTCTTTCAAATACATCAGTCACGTGGATGTTAAGATATGTAATGTGGAAATTGAACCCGAGAGATAGATCAATTACACTCACAAAATTGCTAATCAAACATGCAAAATTCACACAAAAGGAGACTGAAATTGGAGCATAACTTAATCTTGTATCGAATAAGTGTAAATTATCCAACCAGATGAAGTAATAGGCTGCTCAAATATATAATTACATGAGAGATTCGAAAGCACTAGGTTGCTATTTGAATTGGTAAAAAAACAGGTTTACTAAAACAAGTCAAATCCCCCATAGGTGCAAAAAGGACTTTCCAAATCCATGAAGATCATCACGAATTAGCTAAAGCAAGTGGGCAAGCTGATGTGTGGTGGAAAGACAACTCATTCATGCTTTTGTATGGAGAAATGGAAGGAGGATGATGTGGTCAAGAAATAAGACAAGTTCCCCTAGACTAGCTTTTCTTTTATGCGTTAAATCAGATGTAAAGCAAGGCATCTTTTAGAAAAAACAGATATGCGCTTTAAGGAATTAGGAATAAAGTAAACATGATAATATGGTTCCAAAATGATTCCAAAGCTCTCCATGACCCAGTTTAACAAGTATTGACTTCTAGGAACATGTAGAAGTCAACTAGCATAGAGAGGGAATCTAGGATTATAGGAATAAGACAAAAATGATTTAATTAATGTCAAATATGGGTAACTATGGGTTGATTATTCTAACACCCCCCCTTAAGCCAGACTTTATGAGTAAATATCAGAAAATTATAGGGCCTAGCAACAAGGCTTTGTCACCCTTTTACATACTGCATGTCCATACAACCAAGGAAAGAGGCAAAAACCCAGTGGGAAAATTCTTCCTTAAACACGGATAGGAAAACGAAATTTTGGAAATCTTGTCATCAATCATTCTTCACCACACGATCAACGATCCCAACAGTGATTTGAGATTACTGAAGGTCTTCTCACAGAATACTTTGGTGAAGATGTCTGCTACTTGTTCTGAAGATGCGCAGTAGAGTAGAGCAATGGTACCATAATGCACAAGCTCCTTGATATAGTGCATATGGATCTCAATGTGCTTGGTTCTTTGTATTTGAACTGGATAAGTGGAGATTCAGATGGTGCTTTGATTGTCACAATAGTTGACTGTTGAAAACTCTGATTTGAAACCACATTCTCCAAGTATTCCTTGCAACCATAAACATTGAGTAGCTGTATTTACAACTCCTTTATACTCTGCCTTTGTAGATGAGAGTGCTATGGCACTCTGATTCTTACTTGACCAGTTGATTGGTCCTTCTGCAAGCATGAACACATATCCCGAGGTAGAATTTCGATCTATGTTTTCACATGCCCAATCATTGTCAGTAAATCCAACTAGCTCTAAGTCAGATTTTGCTTTGTAGAAAATCCCATGAGTCCTTGTTCCTTGAACAAAGTTTAGGATCCTCTTGGATGCTCTCCAATGGATCTCATGAGGCTGATCCATGTATCTTGAAGCCACACTAACTGCATAATATAAGTCAGGTCGAGTATGTGTAAGGTAAAGAAAAAACCCAATCAACTGCCTATACAGTGTATTATTTACCATAGCAGAAGAACTTGCTTCTTCAAGATTAACTCCTGAAAGGAATGGAGTATTGCTTGGCTTGCAATATTTCATGCTGAACTTGATGAAAAAATCTGAAGCATACTTTGACTGATGAACCTTGATTCCATGTTGGGATTGAGAAATTTCGAGACCCAAGAATTGGCTCAACAATCCCAAATCTGTCATAGAAAAGGCATGGTTCATTGCATCATTCAAGGAGGCGATCTCTTTCTTTGAACTTCCTGTAATCAGAAGGTCATCTACATAGAGAACAATAATCATTAAAGAACCATGAATCAGCTTCAGATAGACATTAGGATCAGACTTGAATCAAACAAAACTCAATGACAACAGAAAGCCATCAATCTTGGCATACCAAGCCCTGGGGGCTTGCTTGAGCCCATACAATGATTTCTTCAACCTGCACATTAAAGATGGATTAGATACAAAACCTTCTGGTTGCTGCATGTAAATATCTTCATTGAGGTCTCCATTCAGAAAGACACACTTTACATCCATGTGATGTACCTCCCACTGCTACGAAGCTGCAATGGCTAGGGAAAGCCTTATGGAGTCCATCTTTGCCACTGCTGCAAATGTCTTATTGTAGTCAATACCATATACCTGAGAGTAGCCCTTGGGTACCAATCTTGCCTTATATTTCAAAGGTGAACCATTAGCTGAAAACTTAGTTTTGAAGACCCACTTACACTTCACTAGCTTCCTCCCTGGGGGAAGATCAACCAGTTCCCATATGTTGTTCATCTGGAGCGAGATGAATTCTTCTTTCATGGCTGTTTTCCATCTTGGATCATGTGCTACATATTCATGTGTTTGTGGATCAGAATCTATCATCAAATAACACTTATCAGCAAAGAGAGGATCTTTCACACAAATGGTACTCTCAAATTGAGATCTAGTCCTCCTAGTGTCATTAGGATTTCTAGCTAGTTCCCCAGCTGCATGAATGGTCCTTGCTACCCACTTTGGTCTTACAAGGCTGTTAGGATCTGCAATTAATTTATCATTATCAGACATATCAGAATCAACAAACTCATTAGTCTCTTCACTTACAATCAATGGATGTGGTGGTGAAGAGGACTCTCCAACTTCAAGTGCTGCTAAAGGCTCTTCTTCGAACTGAACACTTCTTTCAATGAAAACTTTGTTTGTGCTAAAGTTTATCAGCTTGTACCTTTTTGAATCTTCAGAATACCCAAAAAACAGGAACTCTTGGCTTTGGGGTTGCAAATCCTTCCTCTTTTCAGTTGGAATTCTAGCCCAAGCTTTTGAGCCAAAAATCTTGAAATGGGTCACATCTGGCTTGTGCCCACTCTAAACTTCGAAAGGAGTCATACCATCAAACTGCTTATGTGGCACCCTATTCTAGATACATGATGCACAGTTTATAGCTTCGGCCCAAAAATTTGGTGGCAAAGTTTTATCCTCCATCATACAAGTTTCCATTTCCTTCAGTGATATGTTCTTCCTCTTAGCAACACCATTTCGCTGTGGTGCGTAAGGGATATAATGATGCATCTGGATACCTGCATCCTTGCAATATTGGATGAACTCAGACTTGACATACTCACCACCATTTTCAGATCTGAGGATCTTGAGTTTCCTCCTAGACTAGTTTTCAACCAAGGCTCCAAATACTTTGAAGAGGTCAAAAACTTCAGACTTATGCTTTAGGAAGTGAACCCAACAATATCTGGAAAAGTCATTTATGAAGGTGAGTGCATATTTGGATTGACTCATGGACATATGAGGGAATGGACTAGCAATGTCACTGTGGATCAACTCAAGAGGTGCAAAGGTTTTCTCATGACTAGCTCTCTCATACTTGTGCTCTGGGTGTTTTCCTAGGATACAACCTTGACAGGCTCCATTAGAAAACTTGATCTTTGGTAACCCTATGACGATGTCTTTTTCATTCAAATTAGAAAGATACTTGTATTTAAGATGGCCAAATATTTCATGCCAAATATTGCTTACTTCATTATCATGAGTAAGAAGAGCAGAGGGTTTTGAGTAGGGTAGAAAATGGGAAAAATTGTATACCTTCTAAGTGTGATCAACAACACCTTTTGCTATGAATTTACCATTCACAATCTCAGTGATTTCAACTTCATTGGGGGAGAAGATGACTTTCTTTGGAGACTCAGTGTGAGTCATCTGATACATTGACAAGAGATTAGAGGCAAGACCTAGAACATACAACACATTATTGAACTTACCATGGTCAAGATCAATCCTGCCCTTTCCCATACTGTCAGTCAGAGAGTTATCTCCCAAAACTATTGGAGGACCTTTCGACATGTCAAGAGAAGAGAAGATCTCTTTTGTCGAAACCATATGTCTGGAAGCTCCAGAATCAATGATGAAACTAGGTGAGCTTAAGGTGCCAACAACCAAGGCATGTACTCTCTCATTGTCTTCTGAATTTGATTCTCCTTCCCTCTTCTTTGAGAAATCAAGAAGGGAGATGTTCTTCTTCTCCAAGAGTTGGGTCAACATGTCTATCTACTTTTTCATACAAGAGCTCTCAGGACGATAGCCCTTACTGCAGTATGCGCACTTGCTCATTTCTCCTTTGTTCTTCTTCTTCTGGGGGTTCTTCTTGGAGCCTGAGGACTCCTCTTGAGACTTTGCCTTGTCTCTCTTTTGCTCAGGTGGATTTTTATTTTTTTTCTTGCTTTTTGAATCCACCTTCGAATCTCCAACAACCAAAGCTTGGTCTTTGGAAGGTTTGATGGTGCCCATCATCACCGATTTTTCTTGCTCCTGAGTGAGGGATTCCATGAACTCAACAAGCTTAGGCATCTTCCAGGTTTGATTTGTCAATTTAGTGGCATAGAAGGTCAAAACAAACACTGAATAGTCAGGACCAAGATTTCAGAGAATGGTCAAAACTAGTTGATCCTCCTTCTTTTCAATCCCACATTGTTTTAACTACAAAACAAGGGCCTTAAACTTGGTAAAATAGAGTTGCAATGATTCGAAGCTACTGGGATTCAAGGAGATCAATTCATTCTCGATTTGATGTCTTCTTATCTCATCTGTCTTTACAAAAATCTCTTCAAGCTTCTCCCACACCTCATTAGGAGATGTCAATGAATCAAGATGGAAGATGAGGTCTCTTTAAATACTCAGACACAAAAGACCATAGGCCTCATCCCTCCCGTTGTGCCATTTTATTTTCTCTGCATCTGCATTGGGATCTGACTCAGTAGCCATGGTAACCCTGTAGGGACCTTTCTCTCTCAACAATATCTCCATCTTAGCTTTCCATTTGATGAAATGGAATGGAGTCAAGATGATCCTTTGAGATTGGTCCATATCTCAGCTCCTATGCCCTTTAGTCAGCAGAATGCGCTCCCAGTCAATGATGTCGAACCTGCAATAACAATTTGGAAGGAGAGAAATCGATCCACAAAGGCTTTGATACCATGTGGAAATTGAACCCAAGATATAGATCAATTACACACAAAATTGCTAATCAAACATGCAAAATTCACACAAAAGGAGACTGAAATTGGAGCATAAATTAATCCTGTATTGAATAAGTGTACATTAGCCAACCATATGAAGTAATAGGCTACTAAAATATATAATTACATGAGATATTCGAAAGCACTAGGTTTCTATTCGAATTGGTCCAAAAGCAGGCTTACTAAAACAAGTCAAATCCCTCATAGGTGCAAAAAGGACTTTCCAAATCCATGAAGATCCTCAAGAATTAGCTAAAGCAAGTGGGCAAGCTAATGTGTGGTGGAAAGACAACTCATCCATGCTTTTGTATGGAGAAAAGGAAGGAGGATGATGTGATAAAAAAAATGAGGCAAGTTCCCCTAGACTAACTTTTTCTTTATGCCTTAAATCAGATGTAAAGCAAGGCAGCTTTCAGAAAAAAAAGATATGCACTTTAAGGACTCAGGAATAAAGAAGACATACTAAATATGGTTCCAGGATGATTCCAAAGCACTCCATGACCCGGTTTAGCAAGTATTGACTTCTAGGAACATGTAGAAGTCAACTAGCATAAAGAGGGAATCTAGGATTCTAGCTATAAGAAAAAAATGATTTAATTAATGTCAAATATGGGTAACTATGGGTTGATTATTCTAACATGTAATATATTCCATGACATATATATAATCGCGTTAAAGGTTATCATTGTTCGTTTAATAAAATTATTGTTAATTCATAAGTCAAATTAATATGGATGAAATGTGTTTCATTAATATTGTTTATATATTAACTAAATTTTTATTTTAATTTGTTGTAGCTTGATAGATAAATTTTTGTTAGCACCGTCAAATATTTTACCTCACACATTTTGAGATTTATCTTCCACCATGAAAGAAATTAGAATGCACTATGAAGCAATTCATGCATGCCTCGATGACCATGTTATATATTATAATCAACGTGAATTTGAAACTAAGTGTCCGGAATGTCATATAAGTAGATATCGAACAAATCAAGTAAAAAAAAATGTGCCTTGCAAGGTTCTTCGTTATATTCCCATTATTCCACGTTTGCAATGACTGTTCAGGTGCAAAAACATAACGCAATTTATGAATTACCATGCGCAAAACAGAAGTCAAGATGACATTATTCGAATGACTGCAGATGGTTCTGCATTTAGAGATATGGAGGAAAAATGACCTCACTTTAAAGAAGAACCTCGTAATCTTAGGATTTCTTTGGCAGTAGATGGTTTCAATTCATTTGCAGAGATGAGATCCGTTTACTCGGTGTGGCCTATATTTGTTATCAACAATAACATTCCTCCATGGTTGTCAATAAAGAGGGAGCACATAATGTTGTCGATGATTATTCCAGGTATGTGTCTACAATTTTTTTTTAATGTAGTGCCATCTCATTTGTCGTATTTTGTTGCATAATGTCATATATATATATATATATATATATATATATTATTTTTCTCTTGTGGATGGTTTATATATCTAAATGGTTGCAATAATAATATATTTTTTATGTTCAAATCAATTAGGTAAGTACCAAGTTAAAGATATGAATGTATATATCGAACCTCTTATAGAGGAGCTATTAAAGTTATGGAATGACATCACTATGTATGACATATTTAGACCAATGTGACAAATGAAACCTCAATTCCATGCAATGCTTGTATGGACAATACATGATGCATTAGGGTTAACCCATTTTTGGGGTTTGTATTTATAAGTTCCACTTTAATTGCATTTATTTTTATGAACTAGTTAACTTATTATGCATGCATGTTTTTTTAAATAATCCATTCATTTTATATAAATTATAATTGACATAGATAATCCATCTTTGTATTTTGGTCTTCAGACAAAGGGAACATTTGCATGTCCAGTTTGTGGTCCTAGAATCAAATCTAGTCGTTCCAAAAGTTTAAGAAATGAGGTGTTTGATGAGTATATGCACTTCCTCTCTAAGAATAATAGGCATCGAACTACCAAAATACATTTGTTTAATGAGAAGCAAGAGACTTTATTAAAATCGCAGAGAATGACACCTCACCTATGGAAGTTGCAATATAATAGAAATCATCAAGGTGCGTACGGATCATCGTATATGATATGTTATGAAATTTTGTTTATTGTGTTGTTTACTGTAATTGACATTGATTTCTGTAATTGCTTTTTAAACTATGATTCATGATGGCTGTCATGATCATGAATACATTAATGGGTTTCCATGGGGAATGAAAAATTTTCCTAACCGATTCAGTAGGTTGCCCTACTATGAGAACCTACGAATTGGTCATTTGTTTGATACAATGCATATTGAAAAGAATGTGGCTGAAACATTATAGTGAATATTGGATGGAAAGAGTGATAAAGAAAAAAAATGTCAAAATTTGCAATGACATTCAAGAATCCAACCACGCAATGAAAGACGTCATTCAATTTCATAGAATAGAGACCAAATTAATATAAAATCACTACCATGGATGTTAAAGGAGCAACAAAGTAATTTTGTAAAGGAATTCATACGAAAAAATAAAATTTTCCACCGAATTTTGTGCGAACATGAAGAATATCATAACAAAGAAAGATGATTTTGCGAGGGTGAAAACACATGATTGGCATATATTCATGAAGGTAATAATTATGGCATGCATATAATTATTGTTATATTAATATTATAGTGTATATTGTTGGTATTATTTTGTCTATTTTTTGTATAAAAAATTGAAACGATTTGTATATTGTTATAGTATGTTCCACATCTCTCTCTTCCAGACAACTTTGACAACAATGTCAAACAAGTTATACATAATCTTGGGAAATACATGAGGTAAGAAGTGATCTTTTGCATGCGCTTAGTGTTTGTTTAATTCATTGTAGAACTTATATTTGATTTTTGTTCACTAATTCATGTTATGTATTATATTGTTTTTTTGTTAAATCTCGTGATTGGTTTGCATCACTTGTAGTTGGTTGTCATTTAAAAAAACCCATGAATAAGATATAAAGTGTTGGAGGAGAGAAATTCCTCGTCTCATGTATGAAATGCACAAGCATCTACCTTCAACATTTTTCAATGCACAAGAACACTACTTCGTACACCAAGTTGAGGAGATTGAATTGCGTGGACCTTTACACTCAAGGTCCATGTGGAGGGTTGAGAGGCACTTGAAATTTTTGAAGGGTTTGGTTAGATAACGAGCATATCCTGAGGGTTCTATGATGGAGAGATATATGATATACCAAAACATGATGTATATTAGTGAATATATTCCTAAATTACCTCCAAAGCTCAATTTAGCGTGAATTTATGATTTGCACTCCAATAACGATTTCGAAGGGAGTACCTGAAGAGGAAAGGTAGATCGAGGAAAGTGACAGGTAATTATTAGCTAGTAGAGATTAATTAATTTAATACATTTGACTGTTTATTTTATGTATATTGTTTTTACAAAGAAAAATTTTTCTTTATTCACACTGAATAAACATGGGCTTGCCTCTAGGAGCATACACAAAGTGCATAAAAAAATCCCCACATTTTATCACAAACATTTTGTGGGCTTCTCTTACCCTCATCAGGATCCTCTTGTTAAGCTTGTTTGTTTTTACAAGCTTACATACTTATTAGCTTCTTGGTTATTTACAAAATGAGTCACCTCCATTAAGCCTAAAGGGAGGGCCAGAGCCAATTTTGAGAGTTTATCAGCTTTAGTGTTCACCTCTCTGTAAATATGTTGGAAAGTGATTGACTCGAATGCCACCATCTGATCTCTTAAGGATCTTAGCAGATGCTAAAGGTGAGGATTATTTATTTGAATGTTTCCATTTCCCCAATTTGTTGTCAACTTGGAGTCCCCAAAGAGCTGTAAATTTTAGACTCGTTTTTCCTGAGCCAATTTGAGAAATGCCCAGAGAGCTACAAGTTCTAATTGTTGTTTGTGCCCTACCCTGGTGTAAATTTTATCTCAAATATTGTGTCCTCATTGAGTTATAATATGCCTCCAGCTCCTCCCAATGGTGGTTCCCCTTGATTGGCTCCATCAAAGAAACCCCATGGTTTGTTTTTATCTATTTCCGAGGATTTAATATTTCTTGTTGGTTTTGGGTTGGGCAACGCTTGATGTTCATTCAATTTATGCAATAAAACATTTACCGTTATCTCTGAAGGTTTCCTAGTGATTTTTAAGACAACTCTGTTTCTCGTTTCCCATATAGTGAAAACCGAAAGAGCTGGTAGGGCTTCATGGGTCCGTACCCCTTGATTTCCCCACCAACGCTTTAATCTGTTCTCAAGAGACTCGTCCTCATCTGAATTGGAAGAAGGACCCGGATTGTGGCTGACTTCTTTCCATTATGTGTCTGCATAATTACATTAATAAAAAAGGTGTGTGCATGTTTCTCCTTCAGCTCTGCATAAAAAGTAAATTCTAGGCTCCATGAAGCCACGTTTTAATAGTGCTTCCCACATTAAAAGTTTGTTATTCATGGCCAACCATAATGTTAAGATGGATTTGAGGGGAACCTGTAGTTTCCATATTTGAGACCACTGCCAACATTTTGTTTGTTTGTTCTCTAGTTGAACCGCTGCTTCGTATCCCAACATAGCTGAGAACTTTCCATCCTTCCTGTTCCATGTCCATATTAGTTTGTCCCTATCCTCTGTTAAAAGAATGAAGTTGTTTCCAAGTTGGTTTATATATTTGCTCCATTCTTCTACTTCATTCTCCTCTAGCCCCAACTCTTGTGTCGTTTTCCAGATTATTCCTCTGTGATCCTCTTTCTGAGAGCTTGCATCTGCTAACAATCTGAGCCCTTTGTCTAATAGCTGAGTGATCACGTGATCTGTTAGTCTGAAGTTATCACCTGACCCTGTCCATGGATCTTGTCCTATATGGATACTTCTCTCATTACCAATTTTCCATGCTACCCAGTTCCCTATTAGGGGAAATGCTAATACAAAATCTTTCCAGCATATCGATCCTCCTTTGTGTGTTTTGACCGCTTGTGTGAACCATTCTTCAATTGAGGAATTAGGGCAATATTTGAGTCTCATTGTTCTTCCCCACAAAAATTTGGGATTCTCAATCATGCGCCACAAGGATTTGGCTGCTAGAGCTTTGCTAAAGAGCTTAGGATTTTTGATCCCGCAACCTCCTTTGCACTTCGGGAGGACTATGGTGGTCCATTTCACTAATGGAATCCCCTATGTTTTCTTGCTTGCAGTCCATAAGGACATACATTTTTTCCTTATTCTTGACAGAATTCCTTTGGGTATGTAAGAAATCGAGGGTCAATAGACATGGATGCTCTACAATATTGCTTTCAACACGCCCTCCTCTTGAAAGAAATCTGATGGTCCACATGGAAACCCTGTTTTCATTAGAGGAAATTTGGGGTCTAAAATGGGCCTTATAAGAAAATGCGCTAACAATAACTTCTTGTGAGATGGATTTCAAGAACCAATAGAATTCCAATAAAATGAGTCAACCATAATGGTTGAATTGACATATTTGTCATAAAAAAACTGCTTTTTTTGTTCGTATTTTCGACATATCTCCTTGTGTTTTTACTCAAATTTCGATCGAGAGAGCTCGTTGGATGCAGAATTTGATTCCACATCCAACGAGTACCTACACTTCATACTTTTGATGGACCTCGCTACCCCAAAAATAAGAAATACCTGAAAAAATGTGATGATGATGTATTCCGCATCCAACGAGCTCTCCCGATAGAAATTTGAGTAAAAACACAAAGAGATATGTTGAAAATACGAACACAAAAAGCAGTTTTTTTCTTTTTCCCTCCAAAATTAATAAATATTATTTTATTATTTTAACTATTATTTTATTATTTTCCTTAGGAGGCCCATTTTAGACCTCAAAATTCCTCTAATGCATGTAATAAATCCTTACATGAATATGCATTTGGTTTCAATTGAAACCCTAGGTACTTGAAACCTTCTGATAGAGGAGCTGCTGAGACTGGGATTTTCTCCTTGGCTTGAGTTAGTATTTCCTCTTGAACCTTGTTGTGTGATAGTTTCGACTTATCCAAATTGATTTCTATCCCTGTTGTGCTCTGATAGTTATCCAAAACTTTAACTAGATTTTCCATATTTCCCAAGGTTCCTTCTCCAAACATTAACACATCATCTACAAACAGAACACGAGTAAGTTCAAATCAGCCCAATTGCTTCCAAATATTTAGAGAAGGTGTATGAATGATATAATAACTTAATTATTATGTTCATGGATGTATTATGGCCCTCCAAACACTTCTGCAAGTCTATACTAATTTCTAAACAAGATAGAGGATTTTATTGGCAATTTTGGGCTCAAACCCCCCCGGGTAAGTGGTAGAAATGGCTTCCAAATGTGTAGCAACCCACTAAAATTCTAAAATTGAAGTAGGGTATGTGTAGAATACATTATCAGAGACTCATGCATAACCAATCTACCTCCCATGGCTTTCATTACTTCTTTCAATCAGATATAAAAAAACTAGTTTTGGACCCTTGGGGAAATGAGGTGTAGTTTGCTCCAATTGCTATGAAATTCGAACCAATGGAAACAAAATCTAATTAATGAAGATGAAACCCATAAAATATTTTAATTACATTCCATTCATTCATAAATCATCAATATTTTATACATCCATTCGAATCCATAAATATTACAAGAGTTTACAACAAGGTAGTGGGGAAATGTAACTGTTTCTTCATTATTGAGAAATAATACACGAGATTTCTTGGCCTTTTGACCTAATATATTTCTAAACCTAAATAAAATAGAATTTACATTAAAAAACAAAACATTGGAGTAAGAGAAGCTCCCTCAAATAGATGAATAGCTCACCAAGTGCGCCTCACTCCATGGAGCTGAAATATGGTGAGAAAACTTGAGATGAAAGGAAGAACAAGTTGAAATTTGATGTGTCCATGAGCTATTGTAGCTTGCACCTATAACTAAGACTCCATTTAAGCTCCTTTAAATACTTGAGTGTCATCTCCCAACACCAACTAGGATGGGAATCTTTCACCCTCGAAATTGGCTAAGGCATGAACTAGTCATCCACTAGATCTCTCTCTTCACAACAAGAAATTTCACAAATGATCAAAAGGCAATTCTCTTGTTTGATTCAGGTATTTTATAAAATTTCTTATCCTTTTAAGGTTCCCTATCCATCCACAAACTCAATCCAAGTCGAATTAGGGTGTGTGCTCATGAATTGACATGTGTCCCCTCTTTTCTAGACTTCCACCTTCCCCAAATTTGAGTAGGATCCCATTGAGCTTACCAAACTCACATGAGAGCTCTATTGGATGGTATATTTCAACCTGACATGTCATATATGTTAGATGTCAACCTTCAGATCTGAATTGTGTCATAACTGTCATAGAATCTCCATCATTGGTGTCATAGATGTCATAAATGTAAGGGGAATCTAGCCAAGCGTCCATGAAACTCCCATTTGGCTCTTCCTCTCTCCATGTAAGTTACAATTCATCCCAAATTCAACTTATGAAGTATATGGACAAGTATATTAACCTTATAATCCATCCAAAAACATTAGGCTTCCCATAGATTCGATATTGCAAGAGGAGGATGCCATTTAACATAATAATTCTAGCTTGAGTGGGCCCCATAGTCTCCATGTATCTCCATTCTCCATAGCCATTTAAATTTTCACTTGCATCCATTTAATTAAATCCATTAAATAAATATTTATTCCTTCTAATGTCTAAACACCATTTATTAGCTCCCTTATTAACTTTTCAATGTTTCCACCCAACCTAGGGAACTAGTTGGATTGATGTAATTTTCTTGCTATGCAATTATAGAAAATGGGGACATTGCAGTTCTCCCCACCCAATATTGCTTGTACCCAAGCAATTTCAAATTTGGATGCTAAAAAATATTCTCCTGTTCCCATGTGGCATCTTCACTTGGTAGATCCTTCCGCTGCGCCAAGTATTCTTTGATTCTTCCGCTCCTCAATTTTCTCTCCCTTGTCTTCATAACCTCTTCTGGAATAAGTGTGAGTTGTCCTTCATCATCCAAAGGAGGGAGTGTATCTAAAATGACAACTTGCTGACCAATAGCTTTATTGAGACAAGAAACATGAAATACATTATGAATTTTACTCCCTTTCGGAAGTTCCAACTCATATTCTACTTCTCCAATCTTTCGGATTACCTTGTAGGGCCCATAGTATCTTGGATTTAGAATTTTTTCTCCATTCTTTTGAGAGATGTTTGTTTGTATGGATGCAACTTCAAATACACTAAATCATCAACCTGAAAAGTCCTTTCCTCTCTATGTTTATCTGCATATTGTTTTTGCTGATTTTGGGCAACCCGCAAATTGTCTTTTAAAAAATACACTAAATCATCAACCTGAAAGGTCCTTTCCTCTCTATGTTTATCTGCATATTGTTTTTGTTGATTTTGGGCAACCTGCAAATTGTCTTTTAAAAAATACACTAAATCATCAACCTGAAAGGTCCTTTCCTCTCTATGTTTATCTGCATATTGTTTTTGTTGATTTTGGGCAACCTGCAAATTGTCTTTTAAAAGCTTTAAAATTTCTTGGCTTTCTTCCACCCAATATTTAGATTTTGGAGGTCTACTATCACTAAATATCATATCATAAAATGTAATTGCATCATAACCATATAATGCTCTGAAATGAGACATCTTTATTGACATGTGAAAGGTGGTGTTGTAGCAAAACTCACCCAAGTATAGGCATTTTGTCCAAGCTTTTTGTTGTTCTCCCACATAGTTTTGGAGGTTCCCTTCCAACCATTTATTCACCCTCTCTAATTTTGCATCAGTTTGGGTATGGTATATTGTACTTGGATTCAACTGAGTGCCCACTGATATGAAAATTTCTTGCCAAAAAGAACTCATGAATCTATCATCTCTATCACTCACAATGCTCTTGGGGAGCCCATGCAATCTGAAGATTTCTTTGAAAAAAAGGTCAGCCACTTGTGCAACACTAAAAGAGGATGTAATAGCAAAGAAATGAGAAAACTTATTCAATTTATCCACTACCACATATATGCAATCCTTGCCCAAATATTTGGGTAAACCGGTGATGAAATCCATCAATATACTGTTCCATTTTTGCTTTGGAATGGGCAATGGTTGTAATAAACCAGCTAGGTATGTGAGTTCTGATTTGTTTTTCTGGCATACCTTACATTCATTCACATACTTCTGAATATCTTCCTTCATCCCCTTCCAATAGAATCTTTTCCTTAGTTTCCTATAGGTTTTGAAGATCCCCTGATGGCCTGTTAGTGGGGAATCATGTGCTTCCTGCAAAGCTTTGTACTTAAGCTCTGAATATTGAACCAAATAAATTCTGCCCTTATAGTATATCATCCCATTCAAAATTCGGTAGTTATCATCTCCTATTATTCCATCTAATACATCACAAGAAAACTTATCTTTGGCATATTCAACTAGTAGCATGTCTTTCCAATTTTTAGCAATGTCAATGAGAGAAAAACTCAGGTCTTCGAGATAATGCATCTGCTACAATGTTATTATTTTCTTTCACATATTCAATATCAAAATCATAAGCTTGGATCTTAATTACCCTCTTTTTTTGCCTTTCATTTAAATCCTTTTGGGTAAGGAAGTGTCTTAGACTATTGTGGTCATTTTTCACCGTAAACTTGTTGCCTACCAAGTATTGTCGGAATTTGGCCAAGGCATGCATGATGGCCAACATCTCTTTGTCATATATTGAGTAAATCTTTTCATGAGGCTGCAAATTTCTTTTCTCAAAGGCTATAGGGTGTTTTCCTTGATTTAGGACAACCCCTACTCCTCTACTTGAGGCATCACATTCAACAACAAAAGGCTTAGAAAAATCAGGTAATGTAAGTATGGGACAACTACTCATTACCTCTTTCATTTTTTGGAAGTCCTTTTCAACCTCTCCATTCCACTTGAAAGCATCCTTCTTAGTCAAATCGGTGAGTGAAGAAGTCAACTTGGAGAACCCTTTCACAAACTTCCTGTAGTATGTACATATTCCAGTGAAGCCTCTTACTCCTGTGATTTTTTTTGGTGATGTACATTCTAAGATAGCCCTGATATTTTCCATGTGCACTTTCACTCCATATTTCCCAATAATGTGCCCAAGATATAATAGTTCTTTCATCCCAAATTCACATTTAGACATCTCAACATACAAATACTGTTCTTGCAAAGTTTTCAACACAATCTCTAGGTGTTGCTTGTATTGCACTCCAACAATTAAGAGTGCTCTCCAACCTATACCATTAGGAAAGAGAATTCTGAGATCCCATTTTCTTGTATGCATTCTTCCAAAAATCAAGAGTACATAATATATTTCATCAAAGTACATAACAACATAATAAAAAAGTACATCAAGGAGGCGCCTCATCAAAAATTCATGAAAGTGCTTATACCTCCAAGTAAGTAGACCACAATTTTCCAAGTGCATACAAGCTTCAAGTGACCAATCAAATCTGCTCCAATGACATAGGTGAGGATCCCATGTCCTATAATTCTGCTCCAAAAGTATGTGATATGCATCAAAATATTCAGCTATGTATTCTTTCATCCAAGAAGTGAATGAATAATCTCCACTAAAATATGAACCAAATAATGAGCAAGAGAAACAAGGAGACTTCAAAAGACTCAAAGAAGTCTCACGCATACATCCATGAATGCGAGGATCATAAATATATAACAAAGTATGTGGCTAGAAACAAAAATGTTCTCCAATCATAAATCTATTCACCCCAGTGTTGGATGAAGTTCCTCCAACATCAAATGAACCAAGTGTTGAGCAAGAGAAACCATGAGTCTTCAAGTGACTTAAATGCATATCATAGGTGCATCCATGTAGATGTGTATCATCATAAAGTAAAAAAGGATGCTGCTGCAAATTTGAATAAGGATGTGCTCCAACCATGTCATCATAAAAATTAAATCTAGGAGTTCCATACTCCTCATGTGGCACCATAAAAAAGAAACCTTTCACCCATACTTCATTGAGATTAATGCTGCAAAACATGGAATTGTAGGATGTAGGAGAATGAACTAACTCACCCAAATGATAAAAAAGTGCAGAAGTTTCATCATGGGAAGTATCCATATGGGTAGTATCATGCAGCTCCTTCAAAAGTGTGAAACCTTTGTCATATATTGGTTGCAATGTAGAGGAATCATACTCTCTTTAAAAATTGCATAACCTTCATCAAGAGACAATTGTGTAGCAAATATAAAATAAAACATTAATTAGATTAGTTAATTATTATATGAAAGGGTGTAACCTTTCATTCTACACGCTCAAAGCATATAAATGCGAGCTTCACTTGTAATTGTTATCATCATCTAATATATTATAATATTTATCATTTAAAATTATAGTCGGATTCGACTACTAACTGACCAACCAGATTTGGTTGCTCCATTTGGTATCAGAGCGGATTCACTCCTGCACTCTGAGCTCAGACTCAGCTCATCAATTACTACTTGAGCTTGGACTTGGCTCATCAATTCCTGATATTCTCTTCCATTCTTCCATCCCTCGTTGCTAATCCTCTAATTTCTTCCATTGCTCCACGCTGGGACTCCTCTTCCATCTCCACACTCTCCCATTGCTGCTATAGTCCCCCCCCCAATCGTCACCACTCCACGCTCTTGTCCAACGCCTTCCTCCCCATCGCTCGCTGCTTCCTTCTCTCCATTTCTTCCCTCAACACTTCTCCCATCCCCCACCACTTCCAGCTCCTCTACGCGTTCACGCTCCTCCACTTTCTACGCCATCCACCCTTGTTGCTCCATCATTCTGCCTCGCCCACGTCACCTCTCACTCCCTCCCTCCTACATGAGCCCTCGTTCCACTCCCTCCCACGCGCTCCACACCCTCCAAAAAACCATCCACGAAATCCTCTGCACTGCACTCTCTTCCACCTGCCCCACATCCTTTGCTTCCCCTCCACCGACATTCCCTCCTCTCTTCCCTCCGCCCTCTCCCTCCACCACCACCCACCTGCACATCCTTACACCTTCCCTTTGTCGTCCAGCTCGGCCACCTCCCATCCTCGCCGCCCTACCCGTCTGCCTGTACTCCTCACCGTGCGTGGTCATCCAACCTACGACCTGCAAAAACAAACAAAAAATAAAATAAATATTACAGTATAATATTTATTTTAATATTATAATATAATATATTATTCCAATATATTGTAATATAATATAATTAAAAAAAATATTATATTTATTATAATATTTGTTTAAAAAAAAGCTATATACAAAATATTATATAGTTTATGAAAAAAATATATTAATTAATTAATATATTATTATTCAAATTTCACCTTAAAAGGCCAAAATAACGTTCTACAAACATCCATGGCATATTATAGTGAGAGTGACGAATTCATAAATCTCCTTGAGAAAATCCTTAAGGATATAGATGAAATAAAGAAATCTATTGACCAAACGTTTAAAGAAAATGAAAATGGATGTGAAAATCGGGTAGAAGAAGCCACCCAAGCTAATGTAAATGATGAAGATACAATAGATTATTATGTCATTTCCCATGAGAGTAATAGCATCAACCAAGGTATTGTGCAAGACAAAGATATAACATACCCTAGTAATGAAGAAAATGACAACAAAATATTTGACAAGAAGAAAGATGATCCTCACCAAGATTGTGATAAGAGACAAGCCGATGTTACTAACAATAACAATGATCAATGCATTGACAATAATATCACAATAACAAACGCATGAATGACATATTCCATCACAAGGACTTCTATAAAGAACATCAAGGAAATCAACGATAATATCTATCAGACATAAGATAAGACCGGTGTTCTTATGAGCATTATAAGCACAAAGAGCCCGTTCAAGGGAACTAACACAAAATATGTTGGGAATAACAACACAAAAATAGTTAAGGTCGTAATTTATGTTGAGGATGTTCAATTGACGACAAAAATAGTTAAAAGAAGCAATCACACAAGTAGAAAAAGTGTAAACAAAACTTCACCAAGTTCATACTTATTGCAAATACCAAGACATAATAATCAAAATGAGGTAGCGGTCGTAATCAAAATCGCATCTTTCAAGTCATCAGTGCGACATAGAGCCAGAATAAAAGATGACATTAGGAAAATACTCAAGCTTTGAGGACAAAGCTCCCTTAAAGGGAGTGGCAATGTAACAAATATAAAATAGAACATTAATTATATTAGTTAATTATTATATGAAAGGGTGTAACCTTTCATTGTACATGCTCAAATCCTATAAAGACGAGCTTCACTTGTAATTGTTATCATCATCTAATATATTATAATATTTATCATTTAAAATGATAGTCATATTCGACTACTAACAAACCAACCGGATTCGGTTGTTCCATTGGTTCCATGTAGAGGAATCATACTCTTCTTTAAAATTTGCATAACCTTCATCAAGAGACAATTCAAGTTTCTCTTCCACCACATCAAGTGTTTGGATCCCTTTCAAGTTCATCTTCAGTATTTTCAATAGAAACTTCTTCATACTCATGTGAGGTTTCTTCATATTTTTCAGAGTCACTTGGAAGTGAATTTCGATCCTCTTCATGTACTACTTCTTCTACTTCACCTATTTCATAACTAGGTGGTTCATGGGTCTCCTCCTTTTGCTCCTTCAAGCAAGTTGATGCATTTACCCCCTTGGTTTTCTTAAAATCAATATATTTTTCCCAACTTTGGATAGCCAACAATTTGAATCCTTTCATAATATTCTTATTCATGTCTTCAAAGATAGGTTCCATAATTTTTATAAGCTCCTCACCATCATATGAGGTTCCCCTTTCATCCCTAGTCATAGTTTCCTCTTCAACAAAAGTACTTTTGGGTTTCAATATATAATGGTGGTCACTGAATTCTTGTCCTCACAAGTATGAGACCACATCAGGTTCCAATATCCTGATCCGATACCACTTGTAATGTCCCTTTTTTTATATTTTTACCAAAATGCCTAATTTTCCAAAATTTTCACAATTTTTGCTCGACTAGTTTTAGTGTCTTGGTCTCCAAATCAGCCCAATTGCTTCCAAATATTCAGAGATGGTGTATGAATGATATAATAAATTAATTATTATTTTCAGGGATGTATGATGGCCCTCCAAACACTTCTGCAATTCTGTACTAATTTCTGAACAAGATAGAGGATTTTACTGGCAATTTTGGGCTCAAATCCCCCCCAGGCAAGTGGTAGAAATGGCTTCCCAAATGTGCAGAAAACCACTAAAATTCTGAAATTGAAGTAGGGAATGTGTAGAATACATTATAATAAACTCATATGCATAAACAATCTACCTCCCATGGCTGTTATCACTTCTTTCAATCATATATAAAAAAACTAGTTTTAGACCCTTGGGGAAATGAGGTGTAGTTTGCTCCAATTGCTATGAAATTCGACCCAATGGCCAAATATTCTTAGTTAATGAACATGAAACCCATAATATATTTTAATTACCATCTATTCCTTCATAAATCATCAATATTTTATACATCCATTTGAATCCATAAATATTACAAGAGTTTACAACAAGGTAGTGGGGAAATGACATTGTTTCTTCATTATTGAGCAATAATACATGATATTTCTTATCCTTTCAACTTGAGATATTTCTGAACTTAAATAATAGATAATTTAAATCAGAATACAAAATACTGGATCAAGAGAAGCTCCCTCAAATATATGAATAGCTCACCAAGTGCGCCTCACTCCATGGAGCTGAAATATGGTGAGAAAACTTGAGATGAAAGGAAGAACAAGATGAAATTTTATGTGTCCATGAGCTGCTGTAGCTTGCACTTGTAACTAAGAATCCATTGAAGATCCTTGAAATACCTGAGTTTCCTCTCCCAACACCAACTAGGATGGGAATCTTTCACCCTCGAAATTGGCTAAGGCATGAACTAGTTATCCACTAGCTCTCTCTCTTCACAACAAGAAATTTCACAAATGATCAAAAGGCCATTCTCTTGGTTTATTTCTATATTTTATAAACTTCCTTAGCCTTCTAAGGTTCCCAATCCATCCACAAAATCAGTCCAATTCAAATTAGGGTGTGTGCTCATGAATTGACATGTGTCCCCTCTTTCCTAGCCTTACACCTTCCCCAAATTTGAGTAGGAGCACAATGAGCTTCCCAAAATCACATGAGAGCTCTATTGGATGGTATATTTTGAACTGAAATGTCATATATGTCAGATATCATCATTCATATCTAACTTGTGTCATAACTGTCATAGAATCTCCATCATTAGTTTTAATAGATGTCATAAATGTAAGGGGAATCTAGACAAGTGTCCATGAAACTCCCATTTGTCTATTCCTCTCCCCATGTAAGTTACAATTCATCCCAAATTAAACCTATGAAGTATATGTACAACTATATTAACCTTATAATCCATCCAAAAACATTAGGCTTCCCATAGATTCGAGATTGCAAGAGGAGGATGCCATTTAACATAAGAATTCTAGCTTGAGTGGGCCCCATAGTCTCCATGTGTCTCCATTCTCCATAGCCATTTCATTTTTCACTTGCATTCGTTTAATTAACTCCATTAAATACATATTTATTCCTTCTAATTCCTAAACACCATTTATTAGCTCCCTTATTAAATTTCCAATGTTTCCACCCAACCTAGGGAACTAGTAGGATTGATGGAATTTTCCTGCTATGCAATTATTTAAAATGGGGACATTACAGGTTCCAAGTAGAGGGGGTTGGACATTTGTTGTGAGACACGATCCAAGGGGAAGGACGATAAAGTATAATGTTGCAGAAGGTAATGAAGAGGGTCTCGAAGAAGAAGACGACATTGAAGATGATCAACATGAGTTAGATGATCATGTTCCGGAAGAAGATGTCGAATAATTAGTTGAATCAGATGATGTAGCAGACAATTTCCATGATGATGATATCGACAATGACATGATGATTGTAACTGACATCGATGACAATGATGATATGGCCAATCCTTACAATGTTGACTCTAGATCAGATGATCAAGATGATGACCTGGATGGAGAATATGATGAAGTCCATTGAAGCGTATGAGGTATTCCTTAATATATCTACTCTATATACTTTGATTTAATATTGATATAGAATTATTGAATTTTATTGGTACATATAATTAACTGTTTCTTTGTGTTTTTTCCACTTTCCTTGTATGATGGCATATTTGTTATAATTAAATACATTGCTTCTTAAGTATGACAAAAAACACATTTTTTTTACATAGATTTTGTCTGGTTATGGGGAATTGAGAGTGATGTGAGGGGGGGAGGGGCCATAAGAGCTTCCACCTTCATGTGGTTTTCCCTGTTCATTAGAGAATATTAAATTATTCTTGAAGCAAAGAGAAGCTCAGTAAGGAAATGCAAAATTATCATGCTAACCCAAATGGCGTGCTTGATCATGTACTGCACGAGGCCAACGTTGAATTTTTTTAAATTTGTGCTTGCTTGGACTGAAATTTGGCATGGTAAGACTAGATGCACGCATTGACGGCGTGGGAGGGTTTCCATACTCAAACATGATTGGCACTCCAGTTGATCATGTACTTGACCTCGCATATAATAAGTGACATGTGAATGGGGCCAATGATGAATTTTTTTCAATATGTAATTGTATGGATTGAAATTTGACTTGGTTAGAGTAGACATGTGTGTTTTAGGTATGAGAGGGTTTCGAGACTTAAACATGATTCACACAAACAAATAGTCGACAATCAAACAAGGTAATGCATATTATGCTTATTTCACCTTCATTATTGTTTATTGATATTTCACAACCCAAAAATAAGGCGCTGCATTTGATCATGTAATTGACCTCGCATATAATAAGTGACATCATGTGAATGGGGCCAACGTTTATATTTTTTAAATTTGTGCTTGTATGGAATGAAATTTGACTTGGTTAGAGTAGACCCATTCATTGACGATATGAAATTTAGTTGACAATGAATATCATGATGACGATGGTGAATCCTATGAATTATTGAATCTATAACCATATGACCCTATATATCACCTACTTTCTTCATTCATCCTCCCCTGCTTTGAGTTTGCACTAGGATCTATTATAAGCATCAATGAGCTTGCACTAGGTGCCATCCACAAATGCAAGGAAGTACTTGAGACTTTATTCACAAGCTTGAACTTAACGAAAAAAAGAAAAGTACAAAGTGTAGTTGGTAGCCAAAGGATATGAACCAAAATAAAGAATTGATTATGAGGAGACTTTTCACGAATGAAAAATATGAGAACCACCGAGGCCATGTTAGCATTGACAACCAGTGAATCATTAAATAAACGTGAAAATGGATTTTTTGAAATGGTGGATTGACGAGGAAGTATTCTTCTCTAACATATTGGAGAATATTTGGAAGCTTCACTTTCTTATAGAATATATATTGTTCCACCCTTATATAGCACATTGGAATTGAGGAATTACCTTGTTGTCAAATGTTACAAGATTTATGGTAAGCCAAATGCCCCAAACAACGATAGAAGGAAATGCCCTAAAATTTTTTTTGGAAGATTTGTCATACCAAAATTTGAGCCCATATTCAACAGTATCTCAAAACCAAGCATCCCTTAACCCTATGAAACCCTCTATTTCCTTCTAGACATGTTTAACAAAACTACAAAAAATTATTAAGTGGTAATTTGTTTCATCAGTTTCCATGCATAGAATACATCAACCAAGTCCTTTGAACTTCATGTTCGTAAGTTGTACCAAGTTAATAATTTATTGTTTAAAAGAAACCAGATAAAATGTGAATTTTAGTAGGGCATTTTGAAATGGAAAACTTTTAAGACTTAGTAGGGAATTTGAATTTTTTTATTATAAATATTATCAATGATGTATGCCATTTATTATTCAAAGTTAAAATTTAGATATAATCATGTATTTAAATCTTATTTACATCTAATTTACATCACATTTTTCATATTATACTCCTAAATGATGTCGCTTAAGGGACACCTTACCGATGAGTATGCTATGCCATCAACGCTAAATAAATGTTGATTGCATAACTTACTCATCGATAGGGAATCACTTAAGAGACGTCATGTAGGAGTATAATTAAAAAAAATGCTAGTTCTCTTGATACCATTAAAATAAATTAGGAACGCAATCTAGTTTTTCCTTTACGAGATACAAAGATTTCACCCTATACCTTGGTATATGGGAAAGGGTCCATAGTTTCCATGCATATTGAATTTTATTTTCCATGACTCTTATTTGAATATTTATGCTTGGGTTGGGAACAACTAGAGTTTGATAAACATCAAACATAAAACAATAATAAATATAAAAAAAATAAAATAATAATAAACATAAAGCATGAAAAAATAATAAAAATAAAAATAAAAATAAAAAACATTTCAAAATATAACACTCACCTCCTTCCCACCTGGCACGAAGACTACACATTTCATTGAAGAGGTCGTGGAGCTCACTGAGGAGGTCTGAGAGGAGGTCGGAGAGGTCATTGAAGAGGTCGTCACAGATCATTGAGGAAGCCTGAGAGGAGGTCAAAGAGGTCATTGAAGAGGTCGTGGAGCTCATTGACAAGGTTTGAGAGGTCATAGTGCTCATCAAGGAGGCGAAAGTGGTCACTGAAGAGGTCATATATCTCATCGAGGATGTTGCAGAGAAATCGAAGGTCACTAAGAATAGCCATAGGAGATGCAATGCCTCCAAAATCAGTCAGTAACATACCATTTGACCTGGCTAGATTACTCTGTTAAATTTCTAAATGTTGTGGATGCGATTTGGTTTTAGGGTAGGGATTGTGAAAAATGTTGAAATATTAAAAACCCTAATTAAAAACCAATACTCTGTGCATGAACACAACATGGTAGGGATTCTGCAACAATCTTAGAGAGGGAAAACACGTAATACGTGTGGAAAAATTTGCACTTTACCTCATTACCATTTTGTTTTCCTTAATTGTATTTAATTCTCCTTATTGGGAGATGGATTGATGAGTTCAATACTTACTTTCAAGAACATATACCCCTTTTTGGATTTGAATGATTGGAATGTATGGCAGGTAGGATTCCAAGGATGAAAAATTGAAGCCGTCACAACCCTTCAAAAGGCTCCCAGCACGATTTAGAAGTGTGGTTAAAAATTCTACAGTCTTAAAAAAATGTTGATTTTTGTTTTTGACATTTGAATAGAAAATTCATAATTCGAATTAAAATTTCATTAAAAGGGTTTTCCTACAAACTACCTATCAAACATTAATTTGGTTTCCAGTGCTAGGTAGAAACTTATTGAGGCATCTGACAATATTTATCATCCTCAACCCGAAGTATTGTGGTCCTAGGAAGTGACCAAATGTAAACCCTACAATTGTTAGTCCTATCGAATAATGTCACACTAGTGAGGGGGGAGCCATTTCAAAATTTATGGCCCATGTGTCCAATGAATAGGACCTTCCTATTACACTTGCTTTAGTAAATTAAAGAGAGCCAAAATTGGAATGATTTTTTTTGGATTTTGAATCGACATAACTATTTTCTAATGGATGGTAGTGTTTATTTCGGCATTCAACCTGTGTTCGTATCGAGTAAAGCCAACGGGGTTGGAATGCCGACCATGGAAATTATTCATTGATGTGCACTACTTTTCAATATCACGATTCCCCTCCTTAATTGCCTCCATAAATTCTAATCCCAATTTCCTCCATCGTCCTCGATGGTATGACTTCCTCATTAACTTATGTTTCTTCTGTAATTCTGGATGGTTTACCAATTAGGATAACACAAATGAATAGCCAATTTAACCAAGTGAAAGGGGTAGAGGTTATAATAGGATCAGATTTAGATCAATATCTAGATGCATCATGCCTAGGAATCTCGAGCAACATTTCCTTGAGCTCAATAGCCATAGCTCATTGCTTCCATCCACGCAGTTTATACTACTAGATTGTTCCAACTTCTTACACACTCTACCTGTTGCAATTTGGGGTATATGATAATGTGTTCTTATTTTTTACAATCCTGTGGAGCACTTGGAGTCATTGAATCAACTCAACCTATGTATCTAATTCTAGTTCCATAAACAAATACAAATCAAGTACTAGATGGCGGTGATTGATTCATAACCCATTAAATAAGAGAAAATCCCAGTGCAAGCAACAGTCTACCTTCAACACTGACTGAATACTGTGGTTCGCCTGCCATAGGACCCAAAGCTATCTTATTATGTAGTAGTTAGAGTATATCCCATGACATACCCAATAGGAGATATATATAGAGATCAAATGGTTGAAGTATATAATAGATGGTAGCCATGTCCATCTCTCTCTCTGTATTAAATGAGCTTGCAGAGTTGCAATCTTATAAATAGAAAAAAAAGGTATAAATGGTGGCACACCAAACAAAGGACTAGACTGAAGAAGAAGGTGGCACATGTTTCCCTACAAATTTTAATGGATTTTGGACATGGATCACCGCATATTTTACATCATCGGTTGGATACAATGTGTATGTATTTTTATGGGAGGTGGTATTTACTATTCATGGCAGTATATGGGACCACTTCTCCTTGAGGTTTAATATAAAAGTTTAAGCATAGAGATGGAGTGGAGGGGTGATAAAAATAGTCAGTTCTCATTCTTCACAATTGAGATGATTCCCTAAATCCCCATTGGTTTTTATTGCTGGGTACAAATATGCTTGGCACTTTCTGTACTGATTTGTGGCAAAGTGGGTGATAATTTTGTTAGAATAAAACATGATTTAGGTGATCAAACCCCGCCGACCAATGGTTTTCCATCAAAAAATGGAACAAAATCTTCTAGTGATTTGCTCCTCATTTCATTCTAGATCTTTTTAGTTTTTTTTTTTCAAACAATTTGTAATCCTTTGTCTCCATATACATTTCCAACATCAAGAATTTCATAATTAGCACATATCCTAACTAACTAAAAGTGATTTTCTGTTAAAAAAAAATATACTAGAGATTGAATAAGTTAAGGGAAGAAGCTTAAAAATTAGCTATAATATCCAAATTTAAGGAAAGTTTTATTTTCTTGTGCCTTTCGTGAGATATGATCTAAATTTAGTGAATAATACTTTATCACGTCAATATAAAATAACACTACCACCTCGTGAACTTATCCAAATTGGGTCATTCATATCAACAAGCATTCATATTGACTTTTCCAAAGCAAAGACATTTCTAGGATTTAGTATCGATAGATAAATCATAGACATTGGAATGCCAATTTTGTGAAGAACATAAATCGACTTCATTTTTTACCCTTATCAAATCTTCATTTTCTTACAAAGCATAGGTGACATGATGTAGAATCTCCTTTCTGTCATTAGAGGAAAGACCATGCAAATGTCATTTGGCGGGTACTGATGTCTTTGACTAGCAACCATAAATTGACATCTATATGGAAGATAATGCCTATGCATTCATCCTGCAAATCTCTTAAGATAAAATCCTTGAGTTAATAATAATAACCCCAATAACCATATTTTACAATCAAGTTAATCACTGTGTCCAATGACTTTACATAGGAGTAACATAACATTCAGAAGCTAAGTTACTAGGCTATGGATATAGATTTTAATATGGATAAGATCCACCAATTTTTCAAAAATTTAGGGTCTATCTAGTTGGCCCAGGAAAACCTTTGCAACATCAATATCTCTAGTTGCAATACAATCTATGTGGGCACTTCCATGCTCATGAATATGACCAATAGCTTCATTAACATCCTTCATTGTTTCCAAATTATATGTCATGGAACTATATTCATAATGGGGATCACTACCTATATAAAGTATATGTAAATGTTAATTTTAATTTAATGTTACACAATATCCAACATGCACCAAGTGTTCAGGATATAATCTTTAGACCCTAGTCCCTCTTAGGGATGCAATTTACCCCTTAAATCCTTATCTTCCATCTACTATATGTTCAATTATCTTCCCATTCATCCATAGGTCATCCTATCTAACTTACCCTTAAGATTCATTAAAAAAAATATATTAAACTTTATGATTTTGTCCTTCCACTTGATTGCTGGTTATACCTCTAATGTTCTAAGTTTTAAGGTCAGATTTGAAGTCTTTCAATCATAAACACTTTTTTTATGTGAGAAAATAATCCAACAAATAAAATACTTCCTTAATAATCATTTTGTGTTCAGTTTGAGTGTACATTCATACCCTTGATTTACTCATATATTTTTGTTTTTTATCATCCTTAATTGCTGTTGGTTTACTGTGGAATGTTACGGTTTCCTTCCTACCTCAAGAAAATTCATTGTAAAAGACCATGGCACTAAGTAAATTGAATCAATCAATTCCAAAGGATTTTGGTATTGGAGCAACCCCCTACAAAGAGATCCATGGAAGGAGGTTTTTCTGCACATTTTGAATTTTTCTGGTAGTTTTTCTAAAATACCAATGTGAATTCCATAGGAATGTGTTAGTAGGATTACAAAACCAATGACATGAACATATTTAATTGCTTGAATAATTTCAAAGTGTGCCTTACAAGCAAGCTCTTTGTGAACACAAATTTATGGCTTATGTTTTCTTTAAAGAAATGATACATTCCCCTGTGGGGCAGGTTAACATTGAAGCATGCTTGGAGGTCCATATCACTTCTACAATTCATGAACTTAGGTTCTAAAGACGAGGTCATTGAAATGTATTGTATCTCTTTATAGTCAATTTTTGCATTGTCTACTTTTTTTAAGGATTCTGTAAGAACCACATTGTTGAGCTAGAACACGGGCGTGTCACCTAGGGACCAATATGATATCACGTCCGTTCATATTGGGGGGGGGTTAAAATTAAAAAATTAAAAATCAATATATTGGGGGTATATTAGGGGTAAAAAGGGTTTTTTTTACTATTTAAATATCCAATATGCTGGGGGATATTTTATTCAACATTCCTGCCCATGCCGTTCACTAGTGCTCCAAGCCTGCATCTGCTTGTGGTCTGAGTGCACCCTGCATATGCTGCGTAGATTTTTCAAGTGGTTTTCTCCATCATTTTGCTGGGTTTTCTGGATAACAAGGGAGTGTTGGTCCTTGGGTTTTCTCCATCGTTTTTCTGGGTTTTTTAGATAACAAGGGCATGTTGGTCCTTGGGTTTTCTGTGTGTTTTCTCCACGTTTTCTCCATCGTGTTTTCTGGCTGGATAACATGGCATTTTTTCAAATTGTAGCACTGGTAGCAGTGTTTTCTGGAAAACGAGGGCGTTTATTCACCGTTTTCTAGTCGAGGGTTTGTGGTGGGTTTCTCTGGTGCATAGCAGTGTTGGAGGAGGCACGTTGGAGAGCCACGACAAGAATTTGGGGGATCCTGTCTACAACATTAATGGAAGAGACTGAACAAGCTACCAATCTTCCCCAAATCTATTTGAAATGTGAATTAGAGCCTACGGCAAGAGAAATAAAAGGACCCCAATGCTGAGTTGCTTATGGGTAAGGGGAAAAGGGTAGACAACCCCCCTCCAACAAAACAAAACAAAACAAAATCAATTAGGGATTTGATTGATTGGGTCAGTTGCAGCTCTTTTAGAAGAGAACTAAGTATTTAGATAGGAAAGAGAAAGATAAATCTTCTTCCTTATTTTTCATTTCAATTTTATATCTTCCTGTAGTGATTATTTCTGAATTTCTAGAGCAAGGAGTTGTGGCATCCATAGGTAATGTAAATTCCTGCATATTTGAATAAATAATACTATAGTTCAGCTGTAACAACTTTTCCCTCGAGGTTTTGAACTCCTTTGGGTAGGGCTCACTCAAGTGAAGAGACAAGAACCTTACTATGTTGTTTTGCTTTTGTTTCCATTATCTACTCACTTCTATGCCCATTGTTTTCTTTAGTAAACTATTTTATCAGCAAATTTATCTACTTTAATAATTTTCTAGCATATATGTTTTTGTTGCTTCATTCCTTTAGTTTATAATAGCAAGCACTTTGGGTTTACATCTTAAATTCCTAATGGGCATCATGTTATTGTTGTAGTCATTGCCACAATCTGTTATACATGTAGTATATAGTGATTTCTTATTTTTTGGATCATTCTCCCTTGTTTTGCAATCTTCTAGGATTGGAATGGCTCCACCTGACCACTAGCACTGTCAGAATACGTGGGCTCCCAAATCCAATCACTTGGAATTTGGAACGAATGGAACAAATTCTGGGTGATCTGCTCACAATTAGTTATTTCTTTTAGCTGCAACCTCATTGATAGATTAGACTCATGTAGTTTGCATACATAGTGCATTGCACCTCTAAAGCATTACCCACCCAGATTAATGATTTAAGTATGATCTTGGAACTCCTTAACAATGAATTGCTATTGCGATTTTGATCCATCACCCCCCTTTTTGAGAACTTGAAAAGGACCATTGTTGCATTCCAATATGTGCCTAGAATTCATGATTTGGGGTTGTTATTTTGAACACAATTCTCTTTTGTCCTCCTTTAACATTGAAAAGTTCCCAGAATTGCTTATTGCATTCTCATAATTACTCATACTATGACCAGATCTACTTCGCATTGATTGTGAGGAAGGTAATCCTACCCATATGCAGGAACCAAATAATGGCTTATGGATGTTTACTTGCTAAGATTGCACAAATTTACTTGGAATGTGCCCAAAATGCTAATAAGTCATGCCTAGAACTTATACATTATGGGACAGGTCCTTCTTATTGTTATTCACATTACATTTACCTCAAAATGCTTCTTCTTATGCTCAAACTTGTGAGAAACTTATTAAGTTCTAATATCAACACACTATAGATTTTTAGAAAATGAGTCAAATTGCAATGATTTGGGGTATCATCATTGTTTTCTGTTGCTTTTTTTTTCTCTTAATGTTAATTTGAAAATATATATTCCTAAGAATATATTTTTTCACATTTCAAGTTGACTCAGTGGAGAAGTTGGATGCATTGATGTAAGCATGCATTGACCTTGGAGTAGCTACTAAACAAAAAAATATTCATGAAGTAGGCATTATTCCTTTGTTTTCCTGGTACCATCAGGTATTGTGTTGTTTCCACAGGAAATGCCAACAGTTCTAAAAATCATACAAGTATAACCATAGGGCTGTTCAAAACCAAACAGATCTACTAGGACAAGTATGCAATCAGATTTAGTGCTCTTCCTGGCCATATTTACTGCTGAAACCATCCTTGTTTTGCTACCAATGTGCTACCGGCTTATAGGCCTCCAGAAATGTAAGAAGTCATGCTGTAGATGGGAATTTGTAGGCTTTGAGTCTTCCATAAATCCAAGGAATAACACACTTATAGACATGTCTGAAAAGGCATCATCAGTCTGCTCTGTCACTGCTATTTTGTCCAAAATTTTCTGGAGCAAAACCTAAAAACATCCTTGTAGCTGCTACCCTTAATGTCCTCTCTACAATGTGCCACATTTAGTATTTCCTGCCCAGACTGTTATCTTCAAACTGACAGTCAACTCTATTTTGCTAGTATGAGTGATGAATTAGGGTTCTAGAATACATACTTGAATTACATCCTAAACTCTAGAAGAGGCTTACAATGTCATCATATCCACATAAGTTAGCCAAATGCTTAGGGACAAGGGTGCCGTCCAAATCATCCCTCAAACACCAATACACCATAAGCAATCCAAATCATCGCTCAAACACCAATACACCATAAGCAATCCAAATCATCCCTCAAACACCAATACACCATGAAAACCAACCATTCCTTTCAATAATTTTGAGTGTATGTTATCCAAAATACCATATCAGCTCAAAAGGCTACGACACTCTATCAATGTCGCATAAGAAAATATGTACAAGAAGAAAGTCATCAAGATATAACTTCAAGACAATCATCGAGATGAGAATATATTCATATTGAAGCATCAAGAAAAAACAAAATTCCATGGCTACTAGTGTGAAGATCTATCAATGCCAGAACATCATCAATCACTAGGGCACCATCACATAGAATCAAGGATCTAACA
>LPNX011120871.1:166865-196129 GCA_001517045.1 Pseudotsuga menziesii | reverse complement strand
TTGATGATGAAACCTTTTTAGCAATTGGAGAAAGGAAGTATGCATCTGATGTAAGGTTCCAATCCTGAGTAGTCTCTGCCTCATTTTTCTATACATGACCGACTTTAAACTTAACTGACTTGTCTCCACTGAGTAGCCTGTTTTTGATCTCCTTATCAGAAACATCCAATGCATCTCTTGTGACTTTTCTGTTCTTGCCTCAGTCTGTTAACACTTAATGAAAATATCCATAAGCCTTGTAATGATGAACCTTTTTAGTAATTGGAAAAAGGGGCCCACAGGAGTGTGGTCTAGTGGCAAGCAGCAAGGTAATCAGGCTTGTATTAACGTGGAGACCTGGGTTCAGAGCCCCCCAAGTGGGCTCCGATGAGGCCAAGTGCAAGTCCTGGGTGTGTACTTGAAGCTATATGACCCAAATTCCAATGTATTTGATTCTCTTGTGACTTTTCTGTTCTTTCCTTAATCTTTTATCACTTGAGGCAAACTCTCAAAGTTGTTTGATGATGAAACCTTTTTAGCAATTGGAGAAAGGAAGTATGCATTTGATGTAAGGTTCCCATCCTGAGTAGTCTCCAACTTAACTGACTTGTCTCCACTGAGTAGCATGTTAGAAACAGCTAATGCATCTCCTGTGTATTTTCTGTTCTTGCCTTAGTCTGTTAGCACTTGATGAAAATATCCCTAAGCCTTGTAATGATGAACCTCATATGCATTTCAACCCAGTTGACAACTATTGAGAATTCTGATATAAAAGGGGAAATATCAGAAATCAGTTTGGAGCTTATATTAGTCTAAGAGCTAGTTGGTCACTGAAGTCTTCAATTATTAGTTTTTGGGGATTGGCGTAATCCCTTTGGCCTTGTTATACCTCCCATTTACTCCAAATAATCTTACCTATCTATATTGTAAGCAACTATAAAACTAGTTCAGAATTCTATTTTACAGAAAATTTGTACTCACAAACTTGCATGAAACAGTAACATTTTACAGTGCCTATAACTATAAAAGGACAAAAGCAAATTGTAGACTTTGAGCACCCTAAATTCCCAATGAAAATACAATTCAAAGGTCAGATTACCCCAATGAAAACTGCCCAGGGACAATTTGCATAACTCAAGCCATAGAGGATGGAAAACATTTCATCCTATATAGCCCCGAACCCACTAGAAAGA
This sequence comes from Pseudotsuga menziesii, assembly GCA_001517045.1. Lineage (NCBI taxonomy): Eukaryota > Viridiplantae > Streptophyta > Pinopsida > Pinales > Pinaceae > Pseudotsuga > Pseudotsuga menziesii. The sequence goes on along the minus strand of LPNX011120871.1, from coordinate 194,957 downwards.
AATACAAAAGCATTTGCGTTTAAAATTCTCTAGGCTATACCATGAAAACTGGAATGAACTAGGAAGTTTTATAGTTGAGTTATTCAACCATAGAAACGAGGTCCTAAAAACCCAACATCTTTGATCAAATTCTCGATTATATTTGTTTTCAATTTTCATTCTAGGAAGAGGTCTTATAGTACAGGTAGGCCTCAAGGAGGACTAAAGATGAACACAAACATAAAACATCACAAAAATGAGCTGCTCACACAATGATCTCAACAAACCCAGATGCAAATAAGGCCATTATCAAGTTGTCTTAGCACAAAGCCTCAATGTTTCCAATTTGTATCTTGCATTTTCTAGTAGGGTAGATGATTAGTGTCTTGTAGTAGAGGAAGTTCCAGTACTTCAACCTTAAGGAGCAGAATTGCAGTAGAGGAACTTCAACCTTTTTCAAGTTGTAATCTATGTTACACATAAAATAGGGAAATGGGTAATGGGTCTAAAATGGGTACAAGTTTCAGAATCAACACATTCAAAATCTTAGGAAACATAGAAATGACAGTACATGCATCATTAGAAACATTAAACAGAGAAACACTGTAAACATATTGTTTCTTTAATTTTGAGAATAACAAAATAAGATAAAGTTGAAGTACCATAAAGAGATCATTAACTCCTCTACTTAGAGATCATAGTCTGACAAGTTACTCTTCTTTTACTTTTAAGTTTTAAGTTTTTATTTTAGTTCAATCCAACCTTCCTCAGCATGCCCCAAAGTAGGTTGCTTAGAAATTAATGGAATCTCAGGAAACCATAATTGCCTTCACCAGGAGGCTTTAATGAAGGGAATGGATCCCTATTCTTCTTCAAATTATTTGTCTTTACCTTTATCTTCTGCTCCCCGGGTGTGCAGCTAGTTAGGTAGGCTGGCTGTGACATCTCCATAACCACCACTGGGAGAATAGCATCACTCATCCCTATGGGAGGAAGGATCAGGTCATTTGCAGTAAAAATGGGCTCAGAGTCCTCTTGATACTTAATTGGTTCCACCGATCAATCATAGAGTCCTTCCACTAGGAGGGCTTGCAATTTCTTCTCTTTTTGCATAAGAAGCATTTGCCTCCTTAGGACAAGAAGCTGCTAAGTGCCAGTGCTAGTGCTTGAAATATAACCAGTAACCTGTAATGGAAAGCAATATGTTCATGGTCCAATGCTAGTGTCCAATTGTGGTCTTCATACTTCAACATGATTTTTTCGGGAAGATCCTTGCTCAAACTAGCATAAATGCATATTCATGGTAGCAAGATTCAGTTGTATTGCCTTTTGTTATATGGAAATTCGGTAGAAGTATGAAATTTGGTGAAGTCTCAATACAGTATGTCTAGGGTATGGTCAATGTACTTTTACTGTATTTGATACTATACGGTACACCTCATGTCTTTGATACCTATCCACCCCTAAACCAAAAAAAGGCCTCCAAACCCCAAAAACATTAACAAAAACCTAAAAAGGCCTATAAATATAAAACTAAATAACCAAATTTTCAAGGAATGATATTTTTGCTGATTTATTGTGCATTCCTAAGGATGAAATTATTCTAAAATGTGGAACAAAATGCATTTTATTCGTATCTATGAGATGTATACTTCTGTATTGGATATGTACTAGATTTTATCGTTATGCATTTTTTCCATACTGAATCGTATTCGAATATTGCTACTATGTATGGAATCCATTAATGTAATAAATTTACCTAGAGTATTACCAATGGCCAGAAGAAATTTATGGTTTCAAATATTCAACAGGGATGTTGGGCATTCTAACTCAGATTAGAATTGATGATAACGATTATGTATGTGGGTTGAAGCCTGGTTTTCAAACCCTTATAGAGAGACTAACTTTACCCATAAATCAATGGCCATTATTGACAGTTAATGCTGACTACCAAAGAGAGAAATTCTAGGATAATTAATCCTTTGGTGCAAGGGTGGATCACCATAATATCCTTCAAGAGAGAACCCTAGGATTCAAAGACCAAGCCTGAACGTCTTTTAGCTTTTTCCATAAGCCATTGCATTTGCAGATCATCTAATTCTTCAGGAAATTATCTTATTCCTTGACTAATGAGGGTCCAAGCTGCAGAACTGGTACCATGGTGTCCTTAATGATGCCAAGGATGGGATGGAGGGCTTGAGAGAGAGAGAGAGAGGGAGAGAATTTTTAAAAGAGGCCTTTCCATGGGCTGCACCTTCGAAGGGCAGAGCCTTTACGACCCCTTTTAAATTTAATGTAATACAATATATATTTTCACAAATAGTTTTTAATAAATTTTCTATGTTATTATCTGTTACTGTAAATTATCCATAAAATCATGGCATTGGGTATAACAGTGAAGGGAGGCAGAGGGAATGAACTCAACATTGACTTCAGAATCAAACGTTGAATATAGTGACTTGACAATGTGCAAACAAGAATTAGAGGATTGAATGAAGGAATGAGACAGATAATTTGAGAGTATAATATAGATGCATTGGTCTCCTCTGTTTTAATTTAAATCTTTAATTTAATGGTGGGTCACAGTAGGGCCTGCCATCCACCACAAAAAAAGGAAGGAGGAAGCAGTTGGTTTAATTTAGATATTTTTTGATTTCTAGAATTACACTGATCTACATATTGGTGGATATATACAATGTTTCCTGTAGCTGTACTTTGCAGTTGGTTAGCATTAAATTTTTTTAATATAATCACAGAACATTTGCAGAACAAGATCAATTTCACAAGGTATCAGCCCCATATGGGACGAAGAATTTGAGTTTAGCAAGATTGAAGGTGATCAGTATTTGAAATTAAAATGCTACAATGTAGACTTTCTTGGGGATGAGAGTATGGGAAGCGCCCGTGTGAATTTGGAAGGACTGGAAGAAGGAGAAACCAAGGATGTTTGGATCCCCCTTGAAAAAGCTACAACAGGTGAAGTAAGACTCAAAATTGAGAAGAAAAATCAAGAGCAAGACACTGAGGTGAGCTCATTTTGGTTTATATGTAATGTTGTAATCAAACTTTGTTATATTTTTTTCATTTGTTCCCTTGATCACTCTTTGTATACTTAAAGCTTATCATTCAAGTGACCTAACATGTATCCTTCCGTACTTCTGTTTCTTGTCTGATGATCTTGAAAGCTTGAAACATAATTATCATATATTTTCTCACTGGGTACACTATTTGATGTCTTTTAGGTTGTCATTTGATTTATGAATTACCAAGCAAGCAATATAAGATTTTGTTTGGTTTTTTTTATATGGGTTTGACATAAAATCATCTCCATTACATAATGGGGAAAAATACAAACTCAACATATCCCAAAGGGAATTCAGAGTTCATGCAAGACGGCTAAGAGAGTGCTGTCTGCCCTTGTCTCTATGAAAACCAGGACCAACATTAAAAAATTAGGAGAGTGGGCAAATGAATGAGGAACATTTTATCTGTTTCAAAAATCCATTGATAATGACAAATTATAAAACCCAGATTCACAAAATTGTCTTAGTGGGAAGTTCTACAGGAATACCCAAAGTGCAGGAGTTGCTTAAAGATTTCTTCCATGGAGAAAAGGAGTACTGTAAGTCGATCCAATCTAATGAGGAAAACCTCATACTTTGAGAAGTCACTCACCTTAGTCCAGAAGTATTCCAACAATATCTAACCATACCTTCATATTCAAGGAAACTATTAGATATAATCCTTAGAAGTTGAGATAAGATAGAATTAATGAGACAATCATGTCACGTATACATAATTCATGAGCTTTGGCACTAATTGTGGATAAGCTGAAATATTAGCTCAAATGCAATATCTGAAAGACTAACGTTTTTATAAATACTCGTCACACAAACTGAAGAAGATAGAAATTTTCACAGGTCGATTACAAGGAAGCAAGTGTTATAATTGCAAAACTTTATGAGTAGATGTGAGCAATTGAGGAATGAAATGCATGTGTGATATCTTCCATTTGGAATACCATCTAGATTTCATTTACTCTCTCTGTCATCAACACCTTGGCATGTTCCATGTTCTGTCTCTGAATGTAATGGAATAGGATGCAAATGTAAATTAACATTCCCTACCTTATTTTTTTGAAAAATACATCCTATATTCTCAGAAAAATATTTACAAAAAGAAATGTAGAAAATGACTAAAGAAGAAATAACTTGTAAGCAACTATGTAGCATATAAATTGCACTCTTGACATCTTTGTGAGCCAACATGCCATTCTTCTACCTTTACAAGCTGTGGGAGAGAGCTGTCAATCATGGAGACTATGATTGCAGAGAATGATAGGGTTGTGATTGAGAGTAATATTGAAAGTACTTCAGCTCCATCCCATCTGAATTCGATTTTCCGAACACTTCGAAGTGGATGGCCAGGAAATCGTTCAGGTAGCTGGGCTGATGATAGTCAGTAGATTAGAGAAATGAGTGGCACTACCATAGCATTGGGGATTGAGGAGCAGTTTGTTTCTTAGTTACAAGAGCTCAACCAGTTGATGATACTCCATCAGATCAGGCCCATGATACCACCAGATCATGGGAAAAAGGTGAATCTACTGCTTCACAAGCTGCAGAAGATGGTACGGGAATGACAAAAAATCTACAATCACAGGAAAATGATATATAGAGAACTGAGGAACATGGGTAATCCCATATTGAATATAATAGTGCCAATAATACCAACACTATTTCAACTCAACCTTTGCAACAAGCTTCTTTGGATCAAGGAACTTAGACTATAGGTGCTGTTCACCATGACCTTGAGATGCAAGATGAGCGCAATGAGCGAGTCATGCGTGATGTTGAAGCTGTGAGCCAAGATAGTAGTGGTAGTGGTGCTACACTAGGTGAAAGCCTTCGTATCTTGGAAGTAGAAATTGGAAGTGCCAATGGAACTGGAAACCTTGGACAGATTGATGCATTAGGAAATATGGAAGGTGTGCAAGATGAAAATAGTAATAGAGAACAAGCCCAGCCAGAAATTTCCAGGGAGAGCAGTTAAAATGTGCCTACTCATACTCCTAGTGAGCAGCAGCAAAATACTGTGGTGGCGGGATCTAATTCTATTGATCCTACATTCCTAGAGGCTCTTCCTAAAGAGTTAAGAACAGAGGTGCTTGCTTCCCATCAGAATCAAGTGGCACAACCTACAAATAATCAGCCACCAGCTACTGAGGAGATTGATCCAGTTTTCCTTGCTGCCCTTCCTCCAGATATACAAGCAGAGGTCCTTACACAACAACGAGCACAGAGATTGCTTCAGGCTCATCTCTTTGATGGACAACCTATTGATATGGATAGTGCTTCAATACTTGCAATGTTTCCTCATGAACTTCGTATTGAGGTATATTCTTCTTGTTAGTAGTTAACAGTAATACTTTACCCTTTTACTAGTTTATTTTGTATTAATGTTTGACTAAACCTGTTTATTGCACTAAGAGTAGGGAGGTGCTTACAACCCAGCATGGGGAGATGTTGAAAGTGTTTTGTTGTGTAACGTTATGTAACATGACATTCCCATAAAATAATAAACAAAATTGCAAATGATGTAGGCTTAAACAAATATCTTGAACTTGGTTTTCAAATGGTTAGAAATGTAATTAGTTATTTGGTTAAAAATGTGAGACAAATGTTTAGAAAATGTAGTTAGTTATTTGGTTTTCTGAACTTGTTTTGGACATCATGTAGAACCTTGATTTGACTGTCCATTGTTGAGAGGAAAAAGGTAAAAACATATCTCTATTTGTCAATTGAATTTAACAATATTTGTGTAGATATACTCTGATTTTTATCAAGCCTTTGGTGTTTTTTCTCTGGATTTTGAAAAATAGTCTTGAGTAGTGTCAAGTAGTGAGTGTTTAGCCATGTTTTAGACATCATGTAGAACCTTGATGTGACTGTCCATTGTTGAGAGGAAAAGGGTCAAAGGAAGAGTGACAAACTATTGTTAATTTAGGAAATGAATGCGATCTCTATGATGTTGATCATTGTGGGTGAAGTAATGTGCATCCACAATATACATTGAAAGAAGCAAGGTGCATTGTAGAATGTATGTGGGGTATCATGTCAATATACTAGGTAGAAATATAAAGAGGTATAAAAAATGTAAATGAAAAAATGGATACATGCAATATATAGTGAAAATAGGGGTTTTTTAAAATCGGGAAGGCATATTGGGAGGGGGTTAAAAAAAATGATTTTGGGAGGTATTTTCCAATATTTTTTGAAAATAGGGGTATTGTTTCATATGCCACTAATGAATGTGCTATGGCATGGTTTCACTAAGTGAATACCCCATGAGCTAGAACATATTGAGATGTTTGAACCTAAACATGATTTGTCTCACTTGGTGTGGATATTCAAAAGTGGAGTTATATTTACTTTTCCAAACACTACTATTTCTATCTTCTTTGAGAAGAGTAAACTTGTGCAAACTATATGTCCTTATAGTTGCCACAAACTAAAATGAAATGTGAACTAATAACACCCTCAAATGTCTGGTTTGATTTGATCCTTGCAATTCGATCTCAAAATATTCAAATATGCATGAATTACTAAACCCTAATAGTTTTGGAAAGGTTGTATTATTAGGTATAAATTGAAATTAAATGGACCATATCTCCTAAAAATTTGCACCAATGGATCTAAAATTTGAAATTGTAACACCTTTATCCTTATTGTGATTGAATCTCATAACTGTTAGATATACACATTAGATTGAAAATAACTAGTTGAGCAATTTTGACGACTGGATAGAAACCATAAATACAGATTTTACCATCTAGAATTTTGCAATAATGGATGTGCAAGTTAAAAATGTAAGACCCTCAGATGTCTTCTTTCATATGAATCGAAGTTCACTACAATTGGAATTATATGAGTATAATTAATACCACAAGATTCTGGAATGTACGGTTATAGATTATATTAATAGTGCTGTGGTGTAACCACAGAGAAGATACAACGATAAGCCCAATTTATTTGCCTTAATACATGAGAAAAATGACACCTGGTAATGCTAAACCAACTTATAAATTCCTGAAAATCTAACAACACTCCTACTTCTATAAACTCGACCAAAGTTAACAGACTAAGATAGTTTTCTAGAGACAGAACATATTCAAAAAATAATTACAGAATTCGATCGACCATAATCATATTTCCTAACAGCCACGAGAATGGGAAGGCTTTCCCCGTGGCCTATCGGTGCCATTGTTCGTCTCCATGTCTATATTCGATACCTTCAGCATGAGCCATTCGAACCTTATCTCTAGATCAACTAGGTGAGTCAACAACGTATGTTCTGACTTTGAGATGGTGCCAGCAAGATCTTCACGGATCTAGATCAAGTCTTTTTCCATCATTTCAAAGCGATGACCTCCTTCCTTGTCCAACTGCAACAAGAAACTCTTCTGGGCCCTGAGAATCCTACAAATATCCCGGAGTTCTTCTTTCAGCACGGGGAACAAAGAAGTTGGAGCTGTTGATTCGGAGTTGGAGGCCATGGCACTGCTAGACAACACGGTAATTTAAAAAACAATAAATCTCTTCTTGAATTGAATACAACAAAGAGTGTAGAGAGCCACCTCCATTGGGGGATTTAAAGCATACATAGAGCCCTTGCAATACTTTGAGTTACCTATAATACCCAACATGTTGTCCGAGTTCATCACACGATCTAAAATCCGGGATGGAACAGGAAAAGGACTGTGGCATGGGGAGAACTGAGCTAACATACTCTTAGATCCACTAGCTTCTGACAGGAATGAAATTATTTAAAGTACGAAGGACCATAAATCCAAGCTCGCATGCATGGTGCCACAAGCCCGCATTGTACTTGAGCTGTGACCTTTCTAGAAGACATGCCAAATTTATATATTATGTTCATTAGTTAAACTTCATTATAATTTTTTTACTGTTTATATTCTATACATTGGAATTGATAGCTCATCTCAAGGATCAACTTTAACACAGTGACCAGTGGAGTGTTAAAGTTGAAAGAAATGAATATTATGTATGAATTTATTACAATAGTACTTTTCTAGATCTACCTTTGTTATTTACTTCTGCTTATACAATGATGATAAAAATATATGTGACAACATAGCTTGAGAGAGAGAAAATATTAAAGTCATTCGTCTTGTTGGCCCTATGGGTAAAATGAGTTGTTTGTCCACCTTTACAGTACACCTTGGTCTTGTGGGTATGGGGGTTTCCTCACCATCTTGTTGTGACCCCTTTTGTTGACTCATGGTCCTTCATCTTCTATTTGGTCCTAGTGCCTTTATTGTGTGTGGTAACTTGACCACCTTTGGTATGATTACTTAACCTTATTACATTTATTGTTTTATTATTATGTGACCACATGAACTTTGGTACCTTACTCTAGGTGTACTTAACTTTATTTTGTGTTTTATTATGGTAACCACCCTAAAACCTAGGGTTTCCTAAGTTACCATTCTAGAAGACATGCCACGTTTATATATTATGTTCATAACTTCACTCTTGGAGTATCTTGGCATGAAATAAGTATAGATATGATATTTGCTAGACACATAGGGTTATTGTTGCTATAAATTTGAGTACACTTAAATTAGGGTACCAAAGGTCATATGGTACATATTCTAGGGATTCTAGAATTGTGTTGTGAATTTTGAACCCTGATTTCCAACCCGTGAGATCCATCCATGAAATGCGAACCTAAACCATCAACACACACACACATTCTCTCTCTCTCTCTAAAGGTATGTCTTTTGACAGCTTGTCCTTACAGTAACAAGAGATGAATTAAAATGTTTGAGTATAAGGAAGATCCAAACCAGATCTATCTAGGATTATTATTGTTCTTTAACTACTATTCATTAGTTAAACTTCATTGTTATTTTTTTACTGTTTATGTTCTGTACATTGGAATTGATAACTCATCTTAAGGACCAACTTTAACGCAGTGAAAAGTGGAGCGTTAAAGTTGAAAGAGATGAAAATTATGTATGAATTTATTATAAGAGTAATTTTCTAGATATACCTTTGTTATTTACTTCTGTTTATACAATGATGATAAAAATATGTGACAATATAACTTGAGAGAGAGAAAAAATTAAAGTCATTGGTCTTGTTGGCCCTATGGCTAAAATGGGTAGTTTGTCCACCTTTATGGTACACCTTAGTCAAGATATGCATTTTTAAGATTGGGGGAGAAATGCTAACTATGTATGATTATAGAGGAAAATGCATGCCTCAATGGTTTGTAATTCTCTAATATGAATTATACATACCCAACAAGGTCCTATCTGAACTTTTTTCCCATGGTGCAGGTAGAACCAAACAAGTATTTTCCAAATCTTTCTTTCTTGAGTGAGTGGAGTTCAATAAGACTAGATGAAAGTGAGACATTCAATAGGTCTATAAGGGCTATATCAACTAGATGCTAAAATATCAAAAGAAAATTCCATAAACGCATGGAATTTTTTCTCGTTGAAGGGGGGTAATGTTCCTATAATGATGTGAAAATAGGAAACATCGAGGTTCCCTTGAGGTACAAACATCTAGTGAAAAAATGGGCACCCAAGGATCTTCCTCACATAAATACATATTTTTGTGTGAACAAGAGGATATATCGAATTGCACCATTGGCATTACATGGTTTGGGATTGTTTTGCATGGATGGCATAAATGTCGATTATGACAGATGTACATAGTTGATGGAGTATGTTGGGCCCTGTTACAACTACAAATATTGGTTGAGCGTGGTCCAATATACATGAAGTATGCGTAGACATGGATTGTCAACAAATTACTTACAACTGAAGTACAATGATCAAAATAAAGGAGCAACGTTGTACATTGAGGGAAGGCCAAAAGCCATAGGGAATATTGCGAGGTTTATAACTAGTACACAAATTGGGTCTAGAGTTAAGAAACTCAACTACATATTTGAGGGGTGTGAAGGAAACTGCGTATTTGTATGAGCCATTAAATCAATAGTTGTAGGGGGAGAGTTGCTTATTAATTACAATTTGAATCGAGTAGATACAAACACAATTACCATGGGATTGGTACATATAACAATTTACCCAACCTTTTATTAATTAATTTAACCTCTTAAGGATTTTTTGTTAGTCAATTGTTATAATTTTATTTAAATTTTATATATTTACTTTGCAAGGTAGTGATCGAGGCATCTCCCCAGCAGCTGGTCAGAGGAGTACAACTTCCTCAAGGCAGCACGTATACATCTTTGTAATAGTACAAATATAATTTGAAAAAATAGTTTTTTTTTTGTTGTGTTTTTTCATGAGTATATTCGATTCATTCAGATAATGTTATCTATATACTTGTTGCAGAGTGTTGACCGAGGAAACTAGCCGACTATTGATCAGACTACAATAGCCTCGGGGAAACATGTTACCTGATTGTAAATGTACAATTTAAATACGTCAAATTTTTTTCTTATTATGTTGTTACCGTGAGTATTTTGGTTTCGTTTGGGTAAATGTTTCTTTGTTTTTGAAGTAGGGTGTTGTAAGGGGCACCTCCATAGCAGTATATGATACCATACCTCCCTCGAGTCAACATGTGTACATCGATGCAATTGTACAAATTAAATATGAACAAAGATTTTTTGTTGTTGGGTTTTTCATGAGTATATTCGATTCATTTTGATAATGTTATCTATATACTTGTTGCAGAGCGTTGATCGGGGAAACCACCCGACTAGTGTTGATCAGATGTCAATAGCCTCGAGGCAACAGGTACACCATATTGTAAATCTACTATTTAAATACATCAAAATGTTTTCTTATAATGTCGTTACCATGAGTATTTTGGTCTCTTTAGATAATATTTTTTATGTTTTTGATGCAGGGTGCTGTAATGGGAACCTTCCTATCAGTAGATCGAGGCAGGTCCCCTATAAACATTGATCCATTGAGTAGACAAACCTTGAGGCAGCAGGTATAATTCATTGGAGACGTACAAACATAAGATGGAGCATAATGCTTGTTTTTGTCTTTTTTGTGTGTATATTGGTTTATTTCTGATAATGTTTTCTACTTCTTTTTGGTAGGGGGATGATCGGGGAAAGTCCCCAGTTGTGGATAATAAGAAACTGGCATCGAGGCATCATGTAAACCTAATTATAATTTTATGAATATATCATGATCGATAAGTTTTGTTAATGTAGTTTTTTCCCCAGTCTATTGCTTTGACATCAGTAATGTTTTATATATTTTGTTGGAATATTGGACAATACTGAGAGGCAAGGGTGAATCAGTATTGATAAATTTTTAACAATATAAACCATTTTTAATTTATTCATTAACACAAATGATGAACAAGAACACACATAACACAAATTTATCATGGAATCCAAATTGGGTAAACCACCAATACTTCATATTACTACAAAATTGTATTTACAAATAGTTTCTTCCTGCTCCTACAGACAAGGATGGTATTACACCCTATTTACCAGAAAATAATGGAAGGAGGATACATCCCCTTGGTTTTATCAGCTGCTACTGAAAGGATGCTACCACACCCTATTTACTAGCAACTAATGGAAGGAGGCTACGACCCCCTGGTTTTATCGGCTGCAACTGAAATCACGCTACTACACCCAATTTACCGGCAACTACTGGAAGGAGGCTACGACCCCCTTGCAACCTTGTATCCTGCCCTTGCACCACACTGCTGCCCTAATATGTTTTTGCCAATCTACCAGATCTCTTTTCCTTCAATATTTGTCACAAATTACTTCTACATGTCATTGGTCTCTGCCTCTTCTAGATGCTTCTATGACCAAGACTGCAGAGCCACTTCTCTTACTCATCATTCTGTCTATAAATACTCTCAAATACATTTTCTATGAATGCATCTCTTCATCGTTGCACATTTTCATTCTTAGATCGTGTCTCTTCATGAAAACTCAATTCTTCATTTTAACATTTCTTTAACTTTATTTAGGTTTGTTAGTCATACATTTCTGCAACAAAATATTACCAGAATCGCCTCTTGTAATGATAATTCTTCACTAGAAATTCTTCCGAAATCTCCTAATGATATTTTTGCAATAGATCCTTTCCTCAAACATCTTGAACCATTGATCCATTGCAGACTCTTTCCTGTTTGTCGATCCAACACACATATTTTCCTCCATAATCATCTTTATGCAATTGTCTTTCTGCAACAACCTTTCTGCATCGTTGATTTCTTGTGGACTCTTCCCTGACCATTGATCTGAGATCATATGTGACAGATTGTGGATTTGCGTTCTGACCATTTTTTTCAAAAATGTCCTTCTGCAATTTCCTTTCCGCAACGTTGATTTCATGCAGACTCTCTCCTGATCATCGATCTTATATCAGATGCGGATTGTAGATTGCGGGTTTTCCAAATTTCTTGATAATACTTCCACAATTTCCTTTTCCATAATTGTGCTTCCGCGTCGTCGAATTCTTGTGGAATCTTTTCCAACCGTCGATCTTATGGATTTCGGATTATGGAATGCAGAACCACACTTTCCCATTTTGGACCTCTGCAATTCTCTTTTGCAACTTTGCTTCCGCATTTCTTTTGAACCGTCAATTTCCTTGCGAGTTCATTTCTGACCGTTGATCTAAGATCAAATGTGGATCTCTCTATAACTTTGTGGATCATTCTTAAACTGTTGATATGCTGTGGGATATTATATAATCGTCGAATCTAAAATTCATAAAAAATCCTCGCCCGAAGAGTAGTTTTAACTATTGTGTGATTTCACCTAGTAGAATGCTTTACGATAGTTGGATTTTTATCAAACCACATCAACGGTGGACTTGAATTACTGACAATGGTTAGCTCTAAGTCCATCTTAGATATGCGTTGATTGATTAATCAAACTCAATCGAACGTTGTCTGACTTGACCCTCTCACTGGATCTTCTCATTTGTCTTTCCATATTTATCACATATGCCATCACTTAATCCTTTGTCATTACTGAACTCCTTTGACATCAATTGACAAACCAAGTAATGGATCCTTTTTCTTTTACTAGAGTTTATCCTGCTATCCTGCTACCATGTCTATTGGTTTTTGTTGTAGAACATTGATTCGGCATTTGAAACAATGTTAGAGAAATCAATAGCTTTATATGTGGATGAGTTGATGCTCCATGCTGGAATTGGTTCTTCTCTAAACCTAATTAAGATGATAGAGAAGACCTTGAAAAAAATTAATGAGGATATCCTTCGTCTGCTATTCATTGTGCCGTAGACAAATGAGATTAAAGCCAAGGTTGATATTTTGGTAAAGAGATCACATGCCTTGAAAATAAGTTGTAGAATATTAAATCATAATATAAATTCATTTAGTACTTTATAATTTTTATTTGTATATGATGGTGAACTTATAAAATATGGTTTGTATTTACAGGATTTTTTGTGACCACACACTAGTGGTCAAGGCAGTGTTGGACCAAGTGATGCTCGTGGAGAGTCGTCACATGAGAAAATGACTCCACATTCATCTCATGTGCCACTATTTTCGACTGAATAGTCCGCAACAAATTTAGCGACACCACTGAAGCCAGCTATTAGTGCACTGGCTAGTGATCGGCCCACACTAAATTGTGCAGAAGAAGGGGTCGATGTAGAGCATGCTAGTATTGATATTGGTAAAGCAACATTTCCTGGATCTTCCCGTGTCACTAGCACAAGTACAATACATACAACATTCTTGGTGGATGAAGAGATCGTTCCAATAAAGATAGAGAATATCTCAGGTAATTATTATGCATTGTTCAAGTTAGTAATTATAATTTGATTGTCTATATATCGATAAAACTTCGTCTTTCAACTAATGATGGCATGATTGTTTTGCAGGAAATGAATTTTTTTATAAACATCTAGTAAATGATTTATCCTTGGATATCTTTGGGCCCACCATCCGCACAAGGTGGGATCGACAAATTTAAAATTTAAAATATGAGCTCACTAATCGGTTGGTTGTCCTATTCCACAACGAGACCTTTAATAGAGCTGTGGTCCTAAAGAAGGATGAACAACATATAAAGATTATCTGAGACCAATATAGGGTTCACCTAGAAAGGAACTCTAGGTATGATCATCCTCTAATGATTCCAACTAGAGAGTGGAAAATCCTAGTGGAAAATCCTAGTGGAAGATGGAAAGGAGAGGGCTCCGAGAAAACAAGGAAAGCTACAACCAGACACAGGGAGGTATGCAATACTTTCCACAATGTAATTATTAGCCTTACTATTATTAATTTAGATATCAAATTTGGAACATGTAACCTATTTCAACACTTTCATAGGCTATCTGACACATCAAAGGCCACAACGGAAATCAAAAGAAAAATTGGCCAGCACAAGCTTGGGCCTGGTGGTTATTCGAGTTTGGCGGCACGAATTGTACGTATCGAAAAACTAATAATGCATCAAAATAATAAATTGCAAATTATTTTCATTTTATTGCACCACAAATGGTAAATTCATGATGTTATGCAAATATGCGGGCCAACCGATTCAATGAAGTGCCCACTGAGGAAGACATGAAGCTTGGATCCCAACACGACTTTGAAGCTGTTGTTGTACGCCGAAAAATCTTGTCTTGTCTGCGCATATGTATATAAAATCTATATAATTTAATGAAGATTTATTACTTGTGCAATCTATTCATTATAAAAAATTGCCATAAAATATTGACTATGTTTTGAGCAGGAAAGCAACAATCCAATCAATGTCGAGGTCAATGGACAACAACCAATCGGAGATCATTCTTTGAATATTGGTAATGAATTTATTCATATGCTACATAAATTTTAAATATTGCACTGAATATGGTGAACATTAATTGTATTTTTCCATGTTTAAACCTAAGAGCATGTAGATGGTCACGCTATACAGGTTGAGCCTAGAGTACATGAATATGAAGTACATAATGTGGCCACATCAGGTAAAAAAACAAATTTGCAAATTTTTTTAAATGAAATACTTGTCATTATAATACCATAATATATCAATGTAACATTTTCAAATTATTGCAACAAATTCAAATCCCTTACCGCAAAATCCACAACAAGTTGTTGAACCACCAAGAACTGAACAACAAGTTCAATATGATGAGTTTCTTCTTGATTTTGTAAAGAGAAAAAAAATAGAAAGAAGTGACTAAATGAATACTATGAAATTATTTTTGATAATATAGTGTCATGCATATTTTTTTCCCTACTGAATGAATGAATGGTTTAATGAATGTTATCTTTTATCGAGTAAATGGTAAATGTTTGTTTATGATGAAATCTGCATGTTTACACATACTTTTTTTTTCCGAAGTACATGCATTGGGTATGGGGAATTGAGAGTAATGTGAGGGTGGGAGGGGCCATAAGAGATTCCACCTTCACGGGGTTGGTCCTGTTTAGTAGATAATATTAAATTATTCTCGAAACAAATAGGAGCTCAATGAATGGATACGATGGTGCCTTTCTACAACGCACTCACGTGTCATCTAAATTTTGACAATTTCCTGGTTACATTCCTGGATAATTCATTGAGTGATGACCTTACTATACATGTTTCAACATGTACAATTCTAGAATGTAATCTTTGCATTTATTATTTATAATGGAACTAGGATGAACACAATTTATTACATATGTTAGATTTATTAAAAATATACTAATAATACTTGTAATAGGATGTAGTTGTGAGGGACCCTTCATGATGTCTTTTCAACCAAATAGAGAATCTGGAGATGATTCCAACTATAAATCTCTACGTTTAACAAAAGCGCAAGTAAGGGAAAGTTCAATATGGAACCATTTACTGTAAATGAGATATTAATTTTTGAACTTTTCCAATTCTTGTTATTATCTTGATTTCCCATGATTACTCGTATTTGGTGTAGGATATACAAAACTTCTACTGCCTAAGATGTAAGCATAAGAAGAATCATTACAATTGGATAAAATGGTATGCTATTTTAAGTAACACACTGTCTTATGGACATGAGTATATTCATGTAAACATATAATATATATTTGACATGGTGTGTGGCAGGTCCCATATATAGCTTCATCCTTGAGGGGTGTCAAGCTTGGCACAAATGGTCATAGAGACCTGTTTGACTAGGTCACTATTCAACTTACAAAACTTAATGATCAACATGATGTTGTACAACTTTTGAAACCAACATCCCTTGCTCTACATGTATGACATATTGTACTAGTTGTCCATAATTTTTTGTAATAATTATCTTCGGAAAATTTCATTGAAAATGCTATGGATATTCGGAAAATTCATACTATTGATGATATTATCTATAATTGTTAAATTATAACACATACTTTGAAGAATAATAACTAATGATTTGTGTTGAAGGTGTCCAAAATGATGTAGAAACAAGTATTAGTGTCCAAAATGAGGTAGAAACAGGTATAATTAGTGATACTATACCCTATGCAATAACAGTGATGTAGAAACAATATACCAATATTTATATATCCTAAAACTATGGGTATATTACTAGGAATTAGCTTTACCTATTCAATTACAGTGGTTTATCTAGTACTTTTTATTGTAATCATTAGACTGGAATCATACTTATAGTTTCAATACTATTAATGACTAAGTTGCACATAATATAGAAACACACAGGCTCTTAGTTCACATGGTTATGATTGGAATGATTATATTTTATGACCGATGTTTCTCTAATTAGTAAGGTTTTAGAATACTAATTATATGTAAACCATACTTATAAAAGTAATTAGAATATGCCAATTCAATTGGAATAAATGAGCTTGTAATCCCATTGGTAATACTGTGCTAAATGATAGAGGTTAAACTAGCTATGATTATCCATAGTGAATACCCTATGTTAAACACCACTTATGAAGCTCACTAGTATTAGTAGCTATGACTCCAAATCAGAGAAACCATGTATGTTTAAACTGTAATAAATCATGGTTACACCAAGCACTAGTAACTCTTCTAAACTAAGCTCTGTTTACAGGAGTAAGCTGTTTCCATAGTGTCATCACAATGACATTAAAAGTTTGGAAAGAAGCACATGTCATCTCAATATACCATTTTTCTTCCATCACTATTAGAGTTCAATGGAAAATTTGTAACCTAATAGAATCATCCATCAGAGATATTCAGGAACATAAGATATGAAGGGTCATTACATGGTTTGTCGGATATTCCTTTGGGTTTCCTTTAAATTATGGAATATATGAAGGTAAATTGGTAGAGATCAATGTCCAAATAAGATTATGTAAGATTATTTCATTGGTTAACTTAGTTAAATCAGGAAAATTCAAAGTGGCCAAGAAAGACAACTTCGAGCCATAGTTTTCCAGGATCTGAGAGATGTAGAAGCCCATTGATTCATGTTAGCATTAAGTTGTCCTGAAATGTATGAAGTTCCAGGATTGGTGAAAAATGGATTATACTGACCAAAATTATGACCAAACTGAGGTTGTGGACTAGGTAATGTAAATCCTCCAAATGTACCTCCCATCCCTCCAAGAGGTTGGAAACCTAGTAATGTATCAATGTTCATTGGGTTAACCATGATTGAACTCCCTAAACCAAAAAAAGGGATATTCATGTATGGATATTCCCTCCCCCCGAGGAAATCTAGCACTAATTCCCCCTAGTCCAAATGTACCACTATGTGGAATTTTAGATGCAAAGGGGGCACCAGTACCCATGCCTCCCAATGACTGGAAAGGAAAACATATATCGGGTAGGCTTGAACAAACAACAACTCTAGAGATAGGGGATAGGTTAGGAATGGTAAATTTTCTAGTGAATAGTGGGAAATTATGGATGAGTACTAATGGAACACTGACCAAAGCAGTAGTAAAAGTAGATTCAAGAGGAAGTGAAGTAGGAATGGAATGGAAATTGGGAAAATCCATCCTAAAAGAAAAGGGATTTGTACTTTGCAAACCAAATGTAGGTCCTCTAGTAAGAATCATCAAAGATGATGGAGTCCATCCACAACCTACAACTAATTATGCATTCACACTAACTCATTCGTAAGAAGTGGTATTAACTAGGGGAGTTTCCTCCCTGGTACCGTATAATTCACTATTTTTCTCTGTATGAGCCAAAAAGGATAATGGATCACTCGACCCAGAAATATTAAACTCAATTCCTTTCCTAGAACTACGATTTTGCGTTGGGTTTAGAAATACTAAAGGATTAGTTAGATCCTTAATAGAGGAAATATATGAGTTTTCCTCTGGTTGAGAAGCACCAACTAGGGGAGATTTATCTAAATGACCCTAAGTGTCACTATAATTCCCTCCTTCAGATTAGGACTCAAATGTAATAGAACTACATGTGTTTTCTTTCGTTTCTTATTCAACATTGGATTCATGGATTTTTTCCTCTGCCCCCAGAGGGGGTGGATTATTATAATATAGTGTTCACCTAGGTGCAAGGACTTCCTTCGCTTTAGAGGATTGTCCTTGAATTATTCTATACCCGCACAAAGGTTTATCGACCATGGTGGCTCATTGAAGACTCAAAGGAGGAATTATAAAAAAAGAAAACAACAAACAATACTCACTATAAAGTTCCTAAAAGGATTACAAAAAGCAATCAAATCTTGAATGAAAAGTAGTTTTCTATTGACAACTAATTAAAATTCAAAGAAGATTTAGAATTGGGGTCTTTAGAAGGCCATATTGGGATGATTAGGGCCTAATTCAAACCAACAAATATTGAGAGACAATTACCATACTCCCTGAAACCAATCACCAAGGGTGTAAGCACTTTCCTTCAGAAAACACCATCCATAAGGAATTGTACCATAGAATATACGTTTTTCTTAGGTGTCATAAGATATTCCCCTTGCAATGACCTAGGAGATGCCTAGGAAAACAAACTATGGTTACCACTTCGCACTAGGTGGTCGCCCAGGACAATCACTAGAAAGGGATTCTATGAATGA
This sequence comes from Pseudotsuga menziesii, assembly GCA_001517045.1. Classification (NCBI taxonomy): domain Eukaryota; kingdom Viridiplantae; phylum Streptophyta; class Pinopsida; order Pinales; family Pinaceae; genus Pseudotsuga; species Pseudotsuga menziesii. The sequence continues at coordinate 175,963 of LPNX011120871.1, read as the reverse complement.
GTAGGAAACATAGGCTTTGTAAATAATCCCGAGACTCGAAACTTTCAGTGAACAACGGTGTCACCCCAAGGAATTTCCATGTGTGATTGATTCTTAGACATGCAAAACCCCAATAAATGAAGCACTAAGGGACAATATGGACACTTAAAATGAGCTATGTTTACAGGAGTAAGTTGTTTCCATAATGATCAGTTACTTATACCTGATTCTAATAGAATTAAACTAAGGAAATAGTATTTTTTTTAAATATCGAAAGTTGTCGGATATCCGACGGACAACCTCAAATGTCTGATGAGTATCCGATACCATTGACGATAACTCTCATTGGTTATTCTCTTTTACTTCATCGGATATCCGACTTAATTCCCCATATTTACGACAGTGATTCCATACCTACGACGCCAAATGTCATCATATATCATTAATTCTTCATAGGGTTAAGGGTCGAATATCTGATGAACAAGTGTCACATATCTGACAATTATTTCGTAGAATATTTGACAATTATTTCGTCGAATATCCGACAATTATTTCGTAGAATATTCGATAAATACATCCATAGAAACTTTGACATGTAGTTGTCGCATATCCAACATTTAGATTAATATATATATGGTCAAAAATTCGACCATTTATTGTCAAAAATCCGATGAGACCATATATCAGTCGATGATCCGACGAAAATCAAATGACGTTTCTAAAAGCCGAGTCCTGTCGGATGGTTGAAAGATTAATGTAAAAAATTATACCTATGTGCTGTCGGATTTTGGGCTTATATTTTGTTATGATTTGTGACTATTAGGAAAAAAGACACAATTGAAAGTATATAAACAAAGCTTTAGCTTTTCAAATAAGGTGTTTTGAAGTACACAAAAAAATGTAAATATAAAGTGTACAAAAAACAAAGAACACATAATCATGTTAAGGGAGGTTGGGAGGCACAAGGGAAGGAAAAAGAAGGCTATAGGAAGTTGCAGATTTATTCCAGTTGTAGCTGGTAAACAGGGTGTAGGTGCATCCTTCAGTTGTAGCTGAAAATCCGGGTTGTTGGTGCATCCTTCAGTTGTAGCTGAAAATTTTGGGTGTTGTTGCATCCAGGAAGGCAATGATTTCAAAATACTTGTAAATATAATTTTGCAGTAATAGAAAGTGTTTATGGTTTTGTTCCCAGTGGGTTTCCACGATAAAATATTGTGTTATGTTTCTATTCTTATTTTGTTTTAAATAAGGCGATAAAAGTTAAATATATACCTAATATTGATTCACCCCCCTATCAGTATTACTTGATTTTCCAACACAAAGTGCCCGACCATGACCACCATTGCTCAATAACACCTCACTTGGTCAAAAAAATGGCTCTCTCCCTGGGCTACATCTAAAAGTGTGCTAGGTACAGATGCAACGTAACACTGGCTCCAATTGCGTGACGAGTACTCTTCCTAAGAGTGCTCTAGAACCTGTGAACCTTCTGGTACCTATAGACCTACACACACATCAATTATCCAAAGGGATTAAAATCATCTAGAGTCATACACTTCTGTCCTTCCTTGTTCACAAAATGAGGGAAACAAACTAAGAAGAATAAATACTAACTAAAACATGAAAGGACATCAGATGCAATGCTAAGGTAAGAGTAATATGCCTAGCTAATATGCAGTTAACCCTACCTATCCTAAAGATAGTAATCAAATAGGTTAGGTGAAATCATACCACCAATGTAACCATCTGAGTAAGCAATTCATACCTGATATCTTACCTTTGTCTTTACGTGTAATCCATGATAATACTTCATCGATGATTTGTTGAGTGTGTACCAGGATATTTATTTGGGTGAGAACAGGAAACAAAACTTTCTTAAGAACCTACAATATTTGAAATTGGTGCCACGGATAACCATCACTTTGACAAGCTTTGTTGATCCATGCTTCTATTGGACTTATGCATGGGGCACCTCCATCATACATGTCTTCTATGATTTTTTTTTCCTGAAAATTGTTCGCAATCCTGCATTTGGGAGGCTATTCGTAAAGCATGACCTCACAAATATTTGTATTGAATAAATTCGACCTAATACTAAAACTGTTCATTCATACATTCTGTCAAACATTTTGCAGAAATTAGGGTTTTAACTTTAAAAATTCTGAAAGTAAAACCACATTACAGAAAATGAACCTCAATTTTCTTGTCAACTACTGAAACATTTTAAGCAAATGGACACAATAAATTTTGGTCAAAATACTGGGCAAAATCTTACTACTTGGGGAAAACCCTAAAATAAAAATTTTCTTTAAGAAGAGTAAAAACTCAGAAATTTGATACAATAAATTTCTACTTCCTTTTAAACCCTCATCGGCAAAATTTAACAAAATAGAACAACAACAAAAAATACCTCAAAATTCATTCTAGAAAATTACTGTATCACCTGTTGCACGCCTAGCCACACGTGCTGTATGAATTGCACACTTTTCCTCCTCGATTTTTGTGCCCACACGTTCCAGAAAAACCTCTGCTGTACGGTTTTGTCAATTTGCAATAAATGCACCGACAGTTACCTTGGAAACTATGCCAACACGTGTTGTTGTATGGCTCTGACAGATTGTTGTACGAATTTCTTCTAGGCTGTCTTGGGATGCGTGGTGCTCATCTTCTTAGGAAATGTGCCATTTATTTTCTAGGGACCTCTTCTTTGTCTTCAATTTTCTTCTCTTCCTCTCTTGATGGTGAATGTACTCATTTGTCCTTTCTCATTGTTTTTATACTTAGATTTTGTAACTATCTTTAGTAACTACCTAATCTAGGCTTGAATATCTTTTTACAAAATCAAGGGTCCACAACTTATCTCACTTTTAATTATTAAATACATTTTTAAGTGAGACCCACTTTTCTAAAGTTATAAAAACACATTCACTTTATTTACATAAACCTCACTTTGTTACATAAATACATAAGGAATTTTTTTTCAAGTCCTCTCATCACACCCACACCAAAAATATGGGAGGAACTTCAGAGATACAATTTTAACACTCCCTCCTAACGAGGAAGGTCTATAGCATTGTCTCCATCTCAGAATCCTGCAACAGTTTGCTCCTACTCTGGAATCAAACTCGGAAACAAATGCCCAATCTCGAACTGAAACTTTGACATCTGACTCAACCTGAGTCCCATCATCCTTCTCAACTGCACCATCACTTGACTGACTGAGTATTTTTCCAGTGCTCAGAAGAGATTCACTCTCCTCATCTCTATCAAATGCAGTATCATCATCCTTTGACTCTGACAACCATCCTCGTGATCCTGCTCGTACAACATGCCCTCTCAGGACATATAATTTGTCCCTATGATCTCCTAACAAGATGGTGGTACCAATTGGCTCATCTCTCTGAGACAAGAAGATATGACCAGAACTCACCATCATCCCATAACCTTCATCCTCAAAGGATGAAACTGATATTTTTCTCACTCTCATCCCAGGTACAAATAACACTCCATGAACTTCCAGGATCTCTTTAATGTCTATTTGGAATCTGACTGTTCCAACCCCTTGAATAGGAATCTGAGGATTGTCAATGTCTATCTAAATGAAGTGTCCTGGCCCAGCATTGTGATCATTTGAAAAAAGTCATAGACTCCAGTCATATGTCTGGTTGCACCGCTTTCAACAACCCAGACATGCTCAAATATGGAACTCCCTATGCTGGAATCAATTGAGACAAGAGAAAAATCTTGCTCAAACTTTGTAGCAAACTCTTATACAACTGTAGATGCTACTACATCTCTTTCAGTATTCACAATATTTTTCTCAGGACATTTGGTGGCATAGTGTGCCAACTTGCCACAATGAAAGCATTTTATTTGACTTAGATATTTCTTCTTCTTATTCTTGGATTTTGCTGCAAGTGCCACATTCTGCTTAGCATCCTCACTAGTTTGGCCAACTTGTGCCCCATCTCGGATTTCTTCTTGGGTGAAGTCATCCCACAATCTGGACCAACTTGGAAGAGTTTCTCTATCCACAATACACTTCACAAAAACCTCCCACTTCTTGGTGAAGCCCTTCAAGGCTATTCTCACCAGTTCTAAATCAGGAATGATTTCTCCTATTGCTGCCAACTCGTCCTTAACATATGTAAGATGAGTCAAGTAAGAGGCTACACCCTCATCATTTTTCATTTTAATGCTACGTAGCTTGTCTTTTAGGGCCATCTTCTTATTTTCATTCTTTGCTTTGAATAATTTGGTCAAAGTGTCCCATGTATATTTAGCAATTTTCTTATCTGCTAAGTGTGGTATGAGATGGTATTTAACCCCATCCAAGATAATTCTCTGGGATTTGGCTTCATGAGCTTCAAACTCCTCAAGCTCATCTTTATCTGTTGGCTTGGTCATGACATTGTTAATAAAACTACAAACCCTAAGTTCTTTCAAAACAACAGCAATTCTTACCTTCCATGGAATGAAGTTGGATACTCCATCCAACCGATCCTCATACCTAATGTTCATCATAGAAAATAACTTGCAACCAAAAAATTTTAACTAATGAAAATATCTAACATTTTTATGAAACTTCAGAGAACACTCACTAAACTTATTCAGTAGATTCTGTTAAACTGTGATCTGATACCACAGCTCTGATACTATGAAGAAATTTGACTTAATACTAAAACTGTTCATTCATACATTCTTTCAAACATTTTGCAGACACTAGGGTTTTAACTTCAAAAGAACTTCAACTTTTCTGTAAACTACTGAAACATTTTAAGCAAATGGCCATAATAAATTTTGGTCAAAAGACCGAGAAAAAACCCACTACTTGGGGAAAACCCTAGCAGAAAAATTTTCTTTAAGAAGAGTAAAAACTTAAAAATTTGATACAATAAATTTTTGCTTCCTTTTAAACCGTCACTGGAAAAATTTCACAAAATAGAACATCAGCAAAAACTACCTCAAAATTTGTGCAAGAAAAGTACTGTACGTCTTCCGACACATGCTGTACAAACTGTATGACATGCACACTTTTCCTCCTCGATTTCTATGCCCACACATGCTAGAAAAATCTCTACTGTACGGTTCTTCCAGTCTACAATAAATGCACCAGCAACTACCTTGGAAACTGTGCCCACACATGCTACTATAAGGATCTGATAGATTGCTGTACAAATTTCTTCTAGGATGTCTTAGGATGTGTGTTGCTCATCTTCTTGGGAAATGTGCCCTTTCTTTGCTAGGGACCTCTTCTTTGTCTTCAATTTTCTTCTCTTCCTCTCTTGATGGTGACTGTCCTCATTTGTCATTTCATATTGTTTTAATACTTAGATTTTGTAACTATCTTCAGTAACTACCTAATCTAGGGTTGAAGATATTTTTACAAAATCAAGGGTCCACACCTTATCTAATCCGTCGGATCTCAACTTGAGTGCATTAAAAGCTTTTAAAGAATGCATTTACCAGTTCGCTTAATCCATGAAACAACATTAACAGAAATTAAATGCTTAAATAGAAATGAAAAGCAAAACTGATAACCAGATGTGGAAAAAAAAACACAGAATCAGAGAGTCACACACAGAAGTTGATAACGAAGTTCACCCCCTTCACTGGGCTACGTCTCCGGGTCCCTCTCCAATGGGTACTGATCCAATTAATGGTTTTAAAATGGTACAAAATGGTTCTGGAATCTCTAAAACATAAACTTAAGCAACTGCAAACATAATGTTGTACAAATTCTTCAAGACCTCCCCTTCTAGAAATTACAAAATGGCCTTCAAAAGGCAAAGAAGCCAAATCATAACAGAGTATAGTCGACTTTGCATACAAACAACATCTGGACACTTCACAGCAAAACTCTCGGTGCTTCATTTATTTTATCTCTGCAAGCTTCTCATGACAAAAAAGCGATGCTCGGTGCTCTAAACAATCTTCCCCCCCTTCAATGTGGCCCGAATCGTCTATTTAAGCGTTCAGTGGGAGGATAAGTAACGGGCTCGACTCGTCTGCTACCTGTCTTTTCATACTCCATATGCTATCTTTTAATTTTCGTCGAAATGTTTCAACTGGCTGTACGTTACCTTCATTTCTGTTTCGCTAAATGTGGCAGCGGTTCCCAACGGTTCCATCTAATACCATGGATGGTATTGTTATCCCGCCACACAATGGATATCCATCACATTTTAGAGCTGTTCCAAGTGTTATATCTGATGTCGCAGCATATAACTAAACTCCACAAATGTTGCAGCATACATGACTGCGCACCCTCATCCAACCACCATAATAGTGCCATTTAACCGTGCACAAGACCGCTAGAGGGTATACATTTGACCGCGCGGGCTTTTCACGAACCATTCGAGGTTCCACTTGACGGTGCGCAAGACCACCAGAACTTTGCCACTAACTGCACGAGCATGTTACAAACCATTTTATATTACCTCTTGATGGTGCACAAATCGCCATATGCCAAGTCTTAACCGTAAGACTTGACTGTTCGAACCATGAGATGTTATGTCGATCCGCGCACCATGCGATGTTATGTCGAACCGCACACCATGTGATGTTATGTCGAACTGTGCATCATGCGATGTTATGTCGAACCACGCACCATGCGATGTTATGTTGAACCGCGCACCATGCGATGTTTTGTTCTTTGAACCATAAATTAATAATCATTGTACCATATTGGATCAGTGTAATTTTTGAAGATGAATAATCCACCGGATCATTCCTCCCCATTGGAGAGCTTTTGGACCACCAAAAGCCTGAGTCACTCTCCAAGTAAGTGAGGGTACAAATCCCTCACTTTTCCAATCTCCATCCATCTTGCTTTGCTAGGATGCATGCCTTTAAGCCCCACTCGAAGGTACTCAACATTCCCCCTTCGTGAAGTCCTTACATTTCTATCAAGAATAACATCATCCTGCAACTCTTTCATGTATTCAGGTGCCATATCATCAACTGAAAGAATCTGTATGTTAGTTTCCTCATCCATGATCATAGGAGGCTCATACAATTTAAGATTCTCAACATTGACAACTGAATAGATTTGCATGTATGGAGGTAAATTCAAGCGAAAAGGATTAGTACCGATCTTTTCCAAGATCTCAAAAGGACCATACCTGATAGGCTTAAGCTTTTTACCTTCACCTTTCATTCTTTCTTTGGTGATATGTAACCAAACTCTGTCGCCAACCTGAAATTGATGATCAACTCGATGCTTGTCATGCCTGGCTTTGTACTTTTCCTGGCTCTTCTCCAACTGTTCGCGAACTACCCGCTGCACTGCTTGGATTCTCTGAATGAATCTTAGAGCTTTATCTACATCATGATGTCCATCCATTGCATCTTTTCCAAAAGAGAAGTCCATCGGTGTTTTTGGCAGATAACCAAAACAAGTTTCAAAAGGAGATCTTTTCGTGGAAGAATGAACTGCATGATTGTAAGCATGTTGTATATACTGCAACTGCTCATCCCAAAGTTTAGGATGTTTACTATAGTATCCCTTGAGCAGCTGAACCACTGTTCTGTTTACTACCTCTGTTTGTCCATCGGTCTGTGGATGAAAAGCTGTACTTTTCTTAAGTTTAGTATCCATAAGCTCCCACAAAGTTGACCAGAATTCTCCCAAGAACCGGGAATCCCGATCAGATACAATAGACATGGGTAGCCCAAAATGTACCCAAACATTCTAAAAGAATATATGAGTTGTTTGTTTAGCAATGATCTGTTTGTTACATGGCATTAAGATACACATTTTGCTGAATCTGTCCACAACAACATATAGGTAATCATGTCCTTTTCTAGACATAGGTAGTCCTCCTACAAAGTCCATAGAAATGCTTTCCCAGGGACGAGAAGAAACTGGAAGAGGTGTGTACAAACCCAATTTCCTATTGCTAGGCTTACTCGTTGCACACATAACACATCCTCGTATGTATTTAGCTACAGTTTCTTGCATCTGAAGTCAATAACAGTGATTCTGCAATATTGTCAATGTTTTACTTACACAAAAATGTCCTACAATCAATGAACTATGTGCTTCTCGGATCACATGCATTCTCTCTTTCTCTGGAATATAGAGTTTACCGATATGATACAGGAGTTGATTATGCACATAATAGTTCTCTTCCTGTTTACCATGTATTAGTGATGCATATACGTTCTTAAAACTTTATCTTCTGCACACTGTTCAATGTAACTTTCATGTGTCAATGAACTGTTCTGAAGAATGATTGAAGCGTTTGTAGGCGGCCTCGATAACATGTCTGCTATCGTATTATGAATTCCCTTTTTGTATTTAATTACGAGATGAAACTGTTGAAAGAATCCCATCCATCTTAAATGCCTACTTTGCTGTACTTTAGTTTGAGATTGCAAATATTGAAGTGGCTGATGATCAGTATGTATGACTGTTTCTTTTCCCATGATATAATGTTTCCACTTCTTCACACTCTGTACTAAAGCATACAACTCTTTTTCATAAGTCGTATAGTTACTTACCACAGTAGAGAATGTCTCTGAATGGTAACAGACTGGCTTCCTCCCTTGCATCAAAACGACTCCCATGGCAAACCCGCTGGCATCTGTTTCGATCTCAAATGGCTGCTGCAACTCTGGCAACATCAGAACTAGTGCGGTGCTAATCCTTTCCTTCAAAGTGTCGAAGGCTCTCTAATGCTTGCCTCCCCATTGGAAAATTTCTTTAACGCTTGTCAACGCATGTAATGGAGCAGCAATGGAAGAAAACCCAGAAATGAATTTCCTCCAATACTAAACCACACCTAGAAAAATTCTGATTTCAGTAACGGTGTTAGGCCGTGGCCAGTTTACAATGACAACAACCTTGGCTGGGTCCACTCGCAGGTGGCCTCCACCAATAATATGGCCCAGATATACTAAAGAAGTTTTAGCAAACTCACATTTAGACATTTTTACATAAAGCTTCTCCTTCCTCAGTACATCTAAAACTTTCTTCACATGTACAATGTGTTCCTCCTAGGTTTTGCTAAACACCAGGATATCATCCAAATATACAATTAGAAAATAATCAATGAATGGATGAAAGACATCATTCATGACCCGCATGAAAGTAGCAAGTGCGTTACAGAGCTCTA
>LPNX011120871.1:130426-166139 GCA_001517045.1 Pseudotsuga menziesii | reverse complement strand
TTTAAAAAGATGATACTTATTCTGCTCTCTATAAAAGACTGCTTTCCGGTCATACAAATATGGAATCCCAAGTACAATTCCACAAATGTCAAGTGGTACCACATCCAATTCTACCTCATCCATGAACTTTCTAGTAATTGCAAACTTTAATACACATTTCTTTGTAACTTGCAATTGTGTATCATTAGTAACCCAACCAAGAGGATAGGGTTTTTCATGAGGCATAGTAACTAAATGCAATTTCTTAACCACTTCTTCTGATATCAGATTTACTTGTGAACCACTATCAAACAATGTATCAATCTTTGTGTGATTTGCAATGACACGAACATGAAACAGTGCACTTCTATTTTTATCATTTTGCTTAGAAGTAGATGGCAGATTTGTACTTGCACTAGAACTTGATTTTGCATCAATGGGAAGTGAGATACTTTTATTCTTACCCTAGATTCCGACAGCTGTAACTTTTGTTCCATCACCTGAGTCGGATCCCAAGTCTTGAATAACTGCTGCAGTAGCTTTTGATTTTCCTTTATCTTTGTTTCCTTCGTACTTCTTTGGCCTTAACTCCGGATGAAGTTTCCAACACTTAGAGACATCATGTCCCTTCTGACAATGCGAACATGTAGGATTTTCACCTTCTTTCTTAACAGTAGCCATCTTCTTTTTCCCCTTATCTTTACCTTTCGATTTGCTGTCAAATTTAAATGATTTCTTCACAAAAGTATCATTAGTATGCTTACCCCTAGCTTCTAAATGTGTAGCTTGAACACATACATCATCCAAATTACTGGGGTTAAACATCAACAAAGTATGTCTCAAATAAGAATGCATGCCACCAATGTACTTAAGAAGAGTTTCCTGTGTATCTAATGAAACATTCAATGCAATAGCCCTCTTTCTGAATTCATGAGTATAGTCTTGAATATTTTGTCCTTTAGCTTGTCTAAACATTTTCCAACTCATGGTTAATTGTTGAATATGTCCTAAAGGATAAAATCGCTTCCTTAATACTTCAATGAATTCATTCCAAACTGAAATAATTTTACCGTTCTTTTGAAGATCTTGCTGAATCTTTCTCTCCCACCAAGTAAGAGCCATACCACTCAACCTTAACATGGCCAATTGAATCCTGGAAGGGTCATCAGTAATGCCCTGCACCCTGCAATATACTTCAAGCTGCTTGATCCAATTGTCTAACTTTTCAGCATCTAAATCTCCATTATAAATTGGCAATTTGAATTTAACATCCAATTTGAAATAAGGCATATTAGGATTTGCATTATGTGAATGAGAAGTATGAGAAGAAGGGAAAGTTTGATTAGTTTCAGGAGGATCACCATCACCTCCTACTCTTTTACCCTTTTTTTCCTTCTTCACTTCGGCATCTTTGGATGAAGATCCTTCTTCTTTCTTCTTCCTTTCCATTCTCTCATCAAGTAGAATTTCCATCATGGCTTTCATGCTGATAAAAGCATCCAAAAACTTAGTTTCAGAAATAACAGGTTTTTCCCATTCTGTATGTCCTTCTTCTTCCCCTCATGGAGAAGACATGGTTCTTGAGAATGTTCTCCTTGAGCCAATCTCAGGATCTCCTTCAATTAATTCTCCTTCACCAAGCTTTAACCTAGACTTGGTAAGCATTCACAAACTTGCACAAGCAGTTAACCTGCTCTGATACCATAATATGATCGATCGGATCTCAACTTGAGTGCATTAAAAGATTTTAAAGAATGTGTTTACCAATTCGCTTAATCCATGAAATAGCATTAACAGAAATTAAATGCTTAAACAGAAATGAAAAGCAAAACTGATAACCAGATGTGGAAAAAAAAACACAGAATCAGAGAGCCACACACAGAAGTTGGTAACAGAGTTCACCCCTTTCACTGGGCTACGTCTCCGGGTACCTCTCCAATGGGTACCGATCCAATTAATGGTTTTAAAATGGTACAAAATGGTTCTAGAATCTCTGAAACATCAACTTCAGCAACTGTAAACAGAATGCTGTACAAAGTCTTCAAGACCTCCCCTTCTGGAAATTACAAAATGGCCTTCAAAAGGCAAAGAAGCCAAATCATAACAGAGTATAGTCGACTTTGCATACAAACAACATCTGGACACTTCACAACAAAACTCTCGGTGCTTCTTTTCTTTTATCTCTGCAAGCTTCTCATGACAAAAAAGCGATGCTCGGTGCTCTAAACAATCTGCCCCCCTTCAATGTGGCCCAAATCATCTATTTAAGCGTTCAGTGGGAAGATAAGTAATGGGATCGACTCGTCTGCTACCTGTATTTTCATATTCCATATGCTATCTTATAATTTCCATCGAAACATTTCAATTGGTTGTACGTTACATTCATTTCTGTTCCGCTAAATGTAGCAGCGGTTCCCAACGGTTCCATCTAATACCATGGATGGTATTGTTATCCCGCCACACAATGGATATCCGTCACATTTTAGAGCTGTTCCAAATGTTATATCCATTGTCGCAGCATATAACTAAACTCCACAAATGTCATAGCATACAAATGTCGCAGCATACGTGACCACACACCCTCATCCAACCACCAGAATAGTTCCATTTAACCATGCACAAGACCGCTAGAGGGTATACATTTGACCACGCAGGATTTTCACGAACCATTCGAGGTTCCACTTGACGGTGCGCAAGACTGCCAGAATGTTTCCACTAACTGCGCGAGCATGTTACAAACCATTTTATATTACCTCTTGACGGTGCACAAATCACCAGATGCCAAGTCTTAACCGTAAGACTTGACTGTTCGAACCACGAGATGTTATGTCGAACTGCGCACCATGGGATGTTATGTTCTTTGAACCATAAATTAATAACCATTGTACCATATTGGATCAGTGTAATTTTTGAAGATGAATAATCCACCAGATCATTCTTATCTCACTTTTAATTATTAAATACATTTTTAAGTGAGACCCACTTTTCTAAAGTTATAAAAACATATTCACTTTATTTACATAAATGCCACTTTGTTACATAAATACATAAGGACAAATAATTTCAATTCCTCTCATCACACACACCAAAAATATGGGAGGACCTTCAGAGAGACAATTTGAACATGTATGTCAGTCGCATCATGTCCTTGCATTTACTTAAGCATTTATTCGTATATACAAGTGCATTTCTTTTCTTTTCCATAATCACGTTCGTACTCCAAATAATCCTTGAAATATTGAAAATGGCAGCAATAATATTCATACGTTCATGCTTCAAATTAAAAGATAAACAATAAGTACTATGCAACTAAGGAATGAAAACAATACTTGTCCACCTACCTACCTCGGTCTTGTTGAAATGCATCATTAAGGACTTACTGATATAGGATAGAGCGTGTTGAACAAATTCTTCAACGCTTTTTGAGGGACATAACCGAGAATAGTAATCGGGCTCATCATAGGCTGAATATATGCAAGACAATCCTCTGTATAACATGCTTCCCTGATGCTAGATAAGTATGACAGAGAAATCATGGGGGCATCACCAGAGATACGAAGTCCTATATTTTCAAACTCTTCATCACAATGAACCATCTACATATGAAAACTATCTTTAATGTCTGGCGATGTTTCATCTTCCATTATAGTGGCAAAGGGATTGAGCCATTCTTCATCATTAGCATCATAACGAGAAGGAATAATCATATCTCGATCAACATGGTATTCATAAATCATGTCTTCAATATCCCTTATTGAGGTGATTGAAATATATTCATCCCAAATTGTGTCAAATTCTGGCTCAACCTGAGTAAAGTTAATTAAGCTATTCTTTGTTGCTGCAACGTATAGAAACAATGCTACTCGATCTCAAAGAATCATGCAAATACGGACCCATAAATGTCCAATAACCATCGTCCTAAAAATTTTCATCATTATGTTCCAAGAGATCTGAGATGTCATAAGAAATCATTGTGTTGGAAAGGAGAACTCACCTTTTCCTTATTCTCTTCATCTTATTCAAATAGGACTTCTGGATCTTCATATGTGGGGCCATCATCATATTTGTCTGCCTAAGGAGCTTCATCAATCTGATTTCCATTATCTATCTCTTTACTGAATAATTTCCTAGCATACTAAACATGAGATATCCATCTATGTTGTTTCCTAGGGAACCAACGTCTACAGAATAATTCAATCAATTATGGAAGAGAAGATATTTATATTTTGAAAACTTCATGAACCAAACACAAGCCTTTCCTTCTAGATGAAGTTCAAACAACCTGTTGCTGCTGCAACCACTACCCCAAATAATTTGCATTTTTGAGGGCCCCTCCTTTTAATTGCTTAGTTTTGGATCTTGCTTAGACCTCTCTGCCTTTTGAAAATTGTTGTTCATGATTTGGTTCTATTTTGATTAAGTTGAAGGAATTTTAATTTTTACACCAAGTATGAGCTGGTATGTCGGATCCATTTTGGTATTTTCGTCAACGCAACGAAGATTTTTATGCTTTTCCTTCCGACTTTTTTTTAAGCTGAGTTAGCGATGATCTTTCTGACCCAATGTATCAATTTTTTTGTTTGTTTTTGCTGACCTAGCGGAGTGGTTTTTCTTTTCAATCCGCCGATTTTCCATATATTTTATGAGTTTGTTGGTCTGATGCGTCGAAAATAATTTTGTCTTTCATTCCACATAGCAAATTCCTTTTGGATTTTTATCCAATAGCATGTCGACTAATTGTGTGATTTTTTGCTGCTTGGTATTCACCCTTTGTTGGTAAACTTTTTGAGCTCCAGCCACAACTAGCGGTAAAGTGTTGCCTTTATAGCCGGTATTTTTCACCAGGTTGTCTCATCTAAAGACGACCGATAGCGGCGACTATCTTTCCTTTTCGGAGCCGATGCTAGCAGGTCATTGAGGTGTTCTCGCTCTCGATCGTGTCTTGTGCCACAATGTCAGGAAGGTCATGCGAAGGCCTTGGCGGTTAATATTTTGTAAATAATGCTGATAGTTTTAAAAAGATTATGGTTTTTGAGCTGTCGTAGTTGGCTATTTTTTCACCTCGCGTGTCAATGCGATTTTTTGATGAATTTTAATATATGCGCCAAACGACGTTCCTTCACGCTCGTGCAGCATAGAGACTTTACTTACTGCATTAAGTTTCTTTCCCCATGCTTTCCTATACATAGTCTGTGGGGTTCATTGCCATTTTCACAGTGTGATTGCAAGTGTTGAGAGTTGTTGAAGCCCGTGGAGCTTACCCATTTTGAGTGTCTGTGTTACGAGCTCGAAACTGCCATCTGGAGCTTATGGGGATTTTGGCACTGCATTTTCAGTAGTCGTCAAGCTTCACCTGCTAGGTAGGATCTAACCCATATCTTTTTCTTCGTAGGATGGTGATTTTGGTGACCCGTCATGGCTCAATCGGTAGCGCATCTAGGTTTCAGAACTGAAAGTTGTCATTTTAGAAGGTTTCTTCCCAACCTTTGTTTGTTTCTTCTAACCAGACCATTCGTGTTTATTTGTTCACTTAGTTTTTCCTTGGCCATACTTTTTCTACCTGCTCCCCACCTTTTCTGCCCCAGACAACCCAAAATACTCAGTTCGTTTAGACATGGCTTGCTCACAGCCTTGGTTGTGCAATAGCGATGCCGAGACAACCCAAGTTTTCTGCCGACTCTCCCTCAACTGGTTCATACTAGTCTGCGATGAGGGAGGTTATCCAAGCCAAAATGCTTCAAAATCCATGTATTCCATTTGGTTTCGTGGCCTAGGTTTTTAGGTGGAAGAGGTTGGCCCTAGTGGCGGACGGATTGGTATCACCACTTTCTGCTACCTAGTTTTGGTTCTACAGGCTGCAGGTCTCATAGAAAGCCAGTTGTTGGTTTTGAAGGATGTTTCAGTTGATATCTAGTTGTGTATTTTAGAACGACAGACGAATATCCCAGTCAGATCCACGGGTAGAATAGGTTTCTGCCATCCTGTCCCTCTTCCTCACCTTAGGTTTTTGTGGTCTGCAAGGTTTTACGGTGCAAAGTCATTCCGATTGTTAAAGATGATATGGTAAATGATATACTGGGTAATCTTGTTCTATGAAGAAATGATTTGTCAACAAAATAATATCTTCGATAGTTGTTATTCAATTTTCTCATATACATAAATATATGTGGTTTATAATCCTAAAGGTGCTAAGACATGTTTTGTGTGTTTTTCCACAGCCTCAACATGCATCCGACACTATGATTAAGAAAGGTAAGAAGAAATCCAAGGTGACTGGGGAATAATCAGACCTAGAAGTCATACCTAGGGTTGAAATAATCTATGAAGACACAAAATCAGTCACCAGAGTTGAGCTACAATTCAAGTGGGGAAAGATATATCATATGCTCCAAGATCAAAAGGTTCCAAACGTAGGCTTGGAATATTTACCCTTGTTTAACAACATACTGAGATTAGGAATTACAAAAGTATCCACACGACCAAAGTTGTTTCCTTGCTCCGAGGTGGTTGGATGGATTTTGTTTATGGATGTTGCAAAAGGGATGATCATGTATAATGTGGAGGAAAAAGGTTTCGCTTCTTTTACCCCTGCATTCATATCCAAATCCTATAGCTTTCCAACCTCAGAAGTCAGTATGACAACTGATTGGATAAACATCTTGACTATTGATTATGTTGGATGCACGAGAATGATGATGATAGAAGGAAAGTCATTTCGATAAAGGGCATCTAGGGAATATGAAACCGCCAATCTACGTACCCCATATAGACTTGTAGCACTGATGCTTCACATGATTTTCAATAGGGCCGATGGAAGATTTTATAAGATTGGTTGGATACCATTAATGTACCATGTGAGCATGGAAGGTACCATTTTCAACTGGTCTAATATAGTGGCAAATAGTTTGTCCTCCTGTATAAATGCAACACAGGAAGGTTTTCTTCGGCGGAAGTCTGAGTTTTACATGGGATAATTTTTAATTGACTGTATACTTTGCCTACATCCATTTGAGAAGATAAACTGTAGTTGGAAGGAGATTAAAGAACCTAGTTAATCTACATACAAATTGTTATGGGATCACAAATATCATAGCTCATACAAGCTCATCTGTGAAGAGTTCTTGATACCTATTTATCAGCTGATTTTCCTTGAAGAATGTAAATGCATGTTTGAGGGTGCTCCGGACGCTATAATGGAATATGGAGATTATTTCTTTTCTGAAGAGGGCACCTACTTGAGGATGTATGGAGGAACTGAATCCCCTTCGATGCTTCTAAAATATGCAATTGATTATATTGTGCATAAAGAAGCAGTAACATGACTCTTTTTGGATGGTTTCGAGAGTTTTCTTTTCGATATGAAGAAGGTGGTTTTCTCGCCACTGGATTTCTATGTCGACAATTATAAATTTTCCAAAGTTAAAGGCACACCAGATTTTGTGAAAGATCTAGAAATCTTCCATTTTGGTGAAAATATTTTTCATAGAAATGATGCTCAGGGTAAGGTGGCTGCACACCGTACACTTGTGAAAGTAAACTTTGAGTACTCTAATAATTTCGACAAAGATGAATTAGTACATCAGAATGCTTGTAATTTGACTTCCCTAAACAAGCATCTCAAGAAGAAAATCACAGTCAAAGGAGGCAAAGGTAGCAGCAACAGTACCTCCAAATAGAAAAAATAGAAAGAAGAAGCCGCACAGAGAGAAAAGGAAGAAGCAACATGAAGGTTAATGGAGGGAGAAAAGAAAATGTTTGCTAAAGAAGCTCAAAGAGAAGGAAGAAGAAGAGAAGAAGCAGATAGAAGAAGAAGAAAGAATAAAGAGGGAATTAGCAGATAAGAAACAGAAAAAGAAGAGAAGATAGCAGAGGAGCTCAGACATAAAGAGTAGGAGGATATAGAGAGGTCACCTTCCTATTGCAGAGTTAGTCTTATTACCTTTTACTCCCTAAGCAACACGCAGTTGCAAGTTTGGATAAAGTGTTTTTCGATCCTAAGAGGAAAACAATTGTTTGGAGATATGAAAATAATTTGAAAACATGTACCTAGCCTAAGGTGACCATGGTTACTGAAAGGGTTGTCATACTAAACACAGACGAAGATCCAGAACAAATGGCCTTGCTTAGTATTGCATTTGCATAGGAAAGTGCTTATAATGTTAGAAAACTGAAAGGAGTTGTGGATGAGTACAAAGAAAAGATGACACAATTAAAAGAGACCCTAAGAAAAGAAGAGGGAGAAGGCCGAGAGGTGAAAAGGAAGCATGAAGCTACACTATCAGATTTAGAAAGGATTCAGCAGGCTTAGCAGATCTTGGAAGCAGAAAAGGATGCTTTGGAATTATCAAACACTATTATTGATGTAGAAAAGAAGGACCTAGAAAGTAAGGTTACAGAAATAGGGACACAAAGGTCCACAGCTGACAAGAAATTTGAGGAGTTAAAGGTTCGTATTGTAGAACTGGAAGCACATAATAGTTCTTTGGAGGTACTGTTGAAATAATAAAATGAATGAAAGATGGATATATCACCTCTTCGAGAGCATGCTCTCTTACTCAGAAGAAGGATATATAAATTTCAGGTGAAACTTGCAAAAGAGGTCTAAAATATTAAGCAAGTAGAATCTAGATTATAGGAGATCTCAGTGATATCCACTGAATTCAAAACGAGGACTCAGGAAATTGCATAAACTATCTAAGGTCAACTGACTTGATTGGAAACTAATAAAGAACTTCTAGAAAATGCACCCAAAAAGAGTCCAGAGAGGTTGCATATCAAGTATGATCTCATGGATTTCAGTAGTAAGGCTGTTGCAAGACTGACAACTGCAGTTGGGAAAACACTGGACAGATGTAAAGAATTCTACAAAAGAGTGCTTACAACCCACAACAGATTCCATACCTCTACAATAAAGAGACTGCAGGAGATTTCATATCAAGAGGAGCATTTGAAGTACCTTCATGACAGGATGCAAAAGGATGAACTTAATATACAGTTGGTTAAAGGCCTGAATGAAAAAGTAGTAAAAGGTTTGGTTGCACAAGCGACAATCAACAATTGTCTACTGGAATACCAGCTCAGAGTCACTCCACAAAGGGTGGCAGAGATAAGATCTGAGCTGTCAACACACTAGGTCATAGTCATATTTTTGGAACCAATGTATTTCGAGAGCATAACTACAGATACCATTGCATGGAAACAGTTCATGGATGGATTGGCTGGGCCCACTTGATTTGTTTTGTTTTATTCACACAAGGTGAAATTCTATGTAATATTTGTATTTATTTCAATTTTCCTAGTGAGCACACTAGAGGAGAAAAAAAATTGTAATGAAAAGGTTGAGGAAACCCAAAGGGCGAGAGGTAGATGAAAAGTCACAGGTAAAGGTATAAGTAGGAGTATAATAGAAGAGATAGATGACTTTTTCTGGAATACATGTTGAAGCTTTTTGTAAGGAGAACTATTTATGTTTATAATAAAGAGGACCAAAATTTCACTGGAGGAAGGATTGTATGAGATTCAAGATGGTTATGTGGATTGTTGAATGAGAACTAATTCTATTTTGTCTTGCTGCATAAATGTGAGATCGTTCCAACCCGCTTAATTATTTTTTCAAGTTTATGAATGGTTTCATTATTCTATTTCGAATCTTGTGCAATAAAATGAGTAATAAATGTTTTAACTTCATAGATCTATCTTTGTGTTATTTTTATGTTGTATTTATGTATGAAGAATCTAATGGCTATTTGTAGGATTATGTGTGCAAACAATACAGTATATTTACTCATTTGAATATAAACTTTGCTCCCGGGGGATAGTTAGAATTAGTTTAGAATAGATTAGTTGTTCTTTGATTTTGTAGAGTGACTGTGGGGTAGGAGCAGTAAGATGAAGGGAAGACCTACGCATCTCTAGTGAGGTTCTTACCCACTATCACTTGCTTTTAGTATAGGCACTTGAATTTCATTATAAACAGAAAATCACATAATAGTGGACCGGTCCGCAATTGATAAAATAGATTTAAACATTCATTTAATTCTACGATAGTCGGGCCTCTACCGGATAGATTCCCCATTCCAAACGATAAACGATATAATTGGGAATGGTTATTGGGGAGAATCCCTACTGTTGGTACTTGGGATTTTCCAGGCATCAACACAACCTCAGGTACACACCTTCTTCCAACTCAACCTCTTCTAGGAATGACAACAAAAATTTTGAGACCATGTCTTCAACATAATTCTCATTCTGATCATTGAAAGGATTCCATATTTAATGTGGTAATTCATTTGAGTAACCTGGGAACTTCGATAATTCAAGTGGAGTGAAATATACTCCCATTTCTACAACGGTTGGATTGCCAGGATCTTTAAATTCAAATGGAATATCATCTGCGATTCCTTCACTAGAACCATCTTGTGTTTGACTGTTTCCCAGTGTTTCTCCCCACATATGGTCGATCATGGCCTTTCTTTCACATTCTTTGATATCATATCCCAATCCATACTGAATACATCGACCAACTTGCTGAGTGAAGAATTTTTTTTTCGAGGAATTCCTTCATACCAATTCCTGACGGTTAGAAAGAACTTCATTCTAAGGTCTTCATGTAAAATAATTTTACTCGGAAAAATTGCAAGAGTTCCCAAACATGTGTAGATGCATGATACTTATACTGTTGGAATAATGGGAAAATTGCTTTCCCATTTTTGTCAATGGAATACTGGGGTGGATATCCTAGAATGCATGAAAAATTCAATATATCCATCCATAATTCATAATTGGATGCCATATCGCCAGGCCTCCTTGTATTTATAGAGAAATTATTTTATTTTTCTTCAATTGGAGTCGTTAGGAGAGACCTTCCAAGTCTCTTAAACAAATTTCACCAAAGCACTAAACAATACACGGGTGTACTTGAGATGATGATGACTGAGTTCTTGGTGGACTCACCAAAGAAGCCTATAAGGTTAGTCCACAAATATATGAAATAAATAGACTTACCTCAAAACTTACCAATAAATGTCATTTCTCTAGGGGATTGAATGACTTTAGATGAATCACTTCAATTCTTGAAATGGTCCCCGACAACGATGCAAGAATGTTACCGAATGAAATGGAATGTCTAGACACAAGTAAGCATATGAAGGGAAAGTGACCTCTGTCACCTTAGTCACTTATCCCAAACTTCTTCGGAATTCGAAACCTCCTAGGGGAGAGCCCTATATAACCTTACAAAGGACACTTATGCGCACAAAATGTATCTTACAACCAAGTGGAGTTATTGACCGGTGCTTAATGGATTCAATCAAAATGTTGAGTAAATGTACTATGAGCATAAATATGGGTAGTCCAAGTATGATTACAACAGTGTATTCATCCAAGATAAGCCATTAATTTAGCTAATTGCTTCCAATGTGCAAATGGCGTGAGTGATATGCAAATATTAGCAAAAATACAAGTAATTCACCATTACCATAATAATCCAAAACATGCATACGCAGTATCACAAGTGGCAATGTATCGATTATTAATGAAAATACTTATGACAACATTAATTGTTTAGATATTTAGTACATCCTTAGCATAAGTAAGGAAAATAACCAAATGTTTACCATATTAGGTCCTAAACAAAAATGTATGTATGTTTAGCAGACTGTATATGTGTCACAGTGTATAAACAACTTATATGTAGCAGTATTGTAACCAAATAACAAGCCGAGACCTTATAATTGTTGGCCTTTGCACCATCCAATTCTAACCTTTTTTTTTGTCAATGTACAAGAATTAGAAGGCAGTGTAAAGAGGAGCAGTGAAGAGGTTGTATAAGGGATGGATTCCACTATAAAGGGAAACTCTTAAGGATGAAAGGGAGGGCCTTGAACTCGATATGCTACAGACCTAGTTGATGGGTCATATATTGAGAGGAACATATGTGGATGGAATGAGGGAGTAGTAAGATGACATGCACGAGGGTAGGGAAGAATACCTAGGGTTTCCTTAAAAGTAGACCTGAGGTTTGGATGGGGGCTAATGGAGTAGGAGAGGCTGAGGAATAGGGATACTGCAATAGCAAGCTTGTGGAAATAAAACAACCCAAGGTATTCCCTATGGGTAGATATAAGGGTAGAAAAGGAAAGGAAGGGGACTAACGAGGATAGAAAATGCAGGAAATAGGGAATTCAATGGTGGTAAAGGGTTTAAGGAAGTACATCGAACCCTAAGGGAGAGAGAGTGAGGGTCTAAGAGGTAGTCCTTAGTACTGTTGTGGGCATGCGAGGGTTTAAGTAAGAATTTAAGGAGCCTTAATATAGCCTTAACATGGGCTTAAAAATAACCTAACAACTAACCTAATACTAACCCTAGACCAATTTTTGGAGAATGAAAGGATGTGAAGACAAAGGAAAGTAACCCTAGAAAAATCCCTACCCAACCTAGGGCATATAGGGAGGATGGATTACCTCCTGAGAAGGAAACCTAGGTTAAACGATGAATAAGAAGACCTAAACTTTAGCCCTAGGAGACTCCTGAAAATAATGTGCTTCCCTAAACTAATGGTGACTAAAGGATTGAAAATGACCAAGCCAAAACAAAATGCAAATAGACTTTCTACCATTCAGTTATGGACATACATGATACATCAACATTTAATAGAGAGAAGTATTGAAAAAGGACATCAAATACCTCCTCGTGCAGGGTTGTACCAACCAATCAAAGAATCACCTTCATAAAAAGAGAAAAAACCAAGATACTTCGATAATTCACCATAAAACCCAGAAAATAGCCTTCCTCAAGAGGGGTGCATCACTCCAAAGAAGCCTAGGTAGGGTATAAAAAGTGCATAATGTTTTATCCCATAAGTCTTATGTTAAGTCATTTTCCATTTTCTTCTCCAAGATCTCTCAGATAAGAGATCATATCATGGCCATTGGGGTTAAAGTAGAAGATGATGGCGTTGTGTAGACAACAGTAGATGGTCTTCCTACGACTTGGGATACATTTATGGAAGTAGTAAATGGAAGAGAGATTCATCAAAGTTTCGATGGGTTGTGGTATGATTGTTTAGAAGAAGAAGGAAGGATCCATAGCAGAACTGAGCCTCCAACTAAAAAGGATCATGCCCTTGCTACCAAGAAAAACCAAGGAAGGATATTTCCTCATCACAAAGACAACGAAAAAAAACCTCAAGGTAAGCATTTTAATATCTCAAAGGTAAGGTGTTATAACTGTATCCATCTTGGTAATTTTGCAAGAGATTGTAATAAAACTCCTAATAAGAAATGGCAGAGAGGAAATCACCATGCTTCAATTGCTACAGAAGAGGAAGAGCCTCAACGAAAAAAAAAAGGTTGAAACCAAAGATTAAGAACAAAGAGAATACTACCCGATTTCAACACTCTCAGGTTCCATACACAACTCGATAGATTCATGGTGGATAGATAATGGATCCTCCAAGCATATGAATGGATTCTAGAAGGCTCTTGCATATTACAAGAACAAGAAGTTCAATGTGAAAGTGAAATCATGAGATAATAGTACATATGCTATAAAAGGGGTTGGTTCAACCTATTTCTAGCTTGATTTAGGTATGTTTATGAACATTGAGGAAATTTTATATGTTCCTGGATTAAGGGAGAATCTTATTTAAGTGATAGTTCTATAATAAAAGGGGTTCACTATAGCCTTCTCAGGAGAAAAGGCCTTCATGTGGCCCAAGGATGGAAACATGAGTTCAACCATTATGATTGGGGTTTGTGAAGGAAATATTTATAAGGTTTCAAGGCATGTTTTTCAATATCTAGTTGATGATTCAATCAAACCTTATGATTTGTGGCACAAGAAGATGGTCATATATAATGAAGGAGAGATTGACTCTCATAAGGTTAATAATCCATGTTAGGATTCAGAGATCAAGAGGGAGAAAACTATGTTTTTCAATCCCCAGCAAAATGGGATTCCAGAAAAGAAAACTAGGGATGTGACCTTCCATGAGGAAGTTGTTTGTCGTCACTTCAAAGAGCCTCCTAGTGATATAGACATGGAAGTGTCAGCTTTAGTAAGCCCAATCCATGAGTCATCTATTTCAGATGAGCAGAGGGAGGAGGCTAGGGAGGCTTAATTTGATTCCATTAAGGAGCATATTGAGAGGCTTCAAGCGTTCATCGGTTTTATATCTTAGTTGAGCCACACCACAAATTTAGAATTCTCCACTTATGTGGAGGAAACCAAACATCATATTTAGAAAGGTGCTATGATAGAATATCTACAGTTAATAAAGGAAAATGACATGTGTAAAGTGGTCCTCAGACAAAAAGGGAAGTCAGTTGTAACTTTAAATTGGATCTATAAGATCAAGCTTCTTGCTAACATATAGATCTATTTGAAGCTCTTATAAAGTCTTGTATTCTATGACAAGTCAAAACTGACCGAGAGGAAGTATCACTATGTTAGGGACATGGTGCATAGAATCCAGTATTTTCTATCACATAAACAAATTATTGATGTGTTGACTAAGGATCTATCCATGATTACGTCTAAATACTTCCGAGACAAGATTAGTGTTGCTGATAATTCCTCTCTTGTCGATAGGGAGTGTTAAAGATAAAGCAATTGCGAGAACCATTCTCTGGGAGGATGGAACCTTAGTCAGTTAAGTAGGGTTCCTTCTCAGTTAACTAGGCGGTGTAAGTCCCTAGCAGGTATCTAGGGCCCCTAATAGTTATATAAGGATATTGGTATGGGACCAAGTAGTTCATATCCATGGAAAAATCCCCTAGCTAGTCACTAGGGCATCCTGGTTAGTTACACTAGAGAGATTCTTGGTATGGGACCAAGTCAGATAAGTCCCTAGAAGTTATCTAGGTCCCCTAGCTGATCCCTAGGGAACATAGTCAGTTAACCAGGTGGATCTTGATCAGTTAACCAATATGATGATGATGTGTGATGTCCTTCTCTCCTGGGTATTCGAGATGGTTGAGCTAGGTTGCTTGCTCAAGGGACTGGCCACCCCTTGATGGAGTCACTAGGACTTGACCTTAGGAGTATTCAAGAGGACCAAAGGATCACATCATCGAGTGTGAACCTTCCTTATATGGTGATGATAAACTTTGAGTTATTGTATGTGACACTTGTGGAACACATACATAAAGAGAGAGAGATACAAAAGGATTGTTTTCCCACCTTGTTGTGACACCTCTTGTGGACTTGTGGTTATCCTTGTGTTGGATTAGTATTTTGTTGACCCCTCCCTTGTTGGTCCTTTGTTCTAGCACCCCTTTTGAGTATGGTACCTTAAACATTTCTTATGATGTATTAACATTAAATTATATTTTATGTGAAACCTTCCAAAATGGGTGACATATTTACTTTTTTTGGTTAGCCCTAACCTCAATGACCAAATAGAAGGTGGAACCTTATATTGGTCATTGAGAGGCTATAAATACTAGCCTAACCTTTCATTATTATTATCTCTTGGAGTGGAAACTTAGATCTGATTTCTGATGTGACTATCTTAGGGTTTTGATGCATTAGTTGAGGGTGATGTCAAGGGTTTCTAATTTGATTTTTCTTGGGAATTTACTTGTTTTGGGGATACCCTTGTAAAAAATTTCCATTCCTAAGAGTTATTACAACACGACGTTCCTCTTGCTTGGATGATTCACTTGTTTTGGGGCTTCCCTAACTCGATGTTGTCATTTTTTAGTTGTCCACTCATATTCCCTCCACACATGTGAGATGTGGACTATTGTAATGGTGTTGCTGCATATTTTGGATTGTCTGTGACTATCGTTACCTTTGTTTAGGGTGTCATTTCATTTTTTTAGGGTGTTGCTTCTTGTGTTTAGGATGTTGTTTCCTGTGTGGAGGGTGACACTGCCTGTTTTGGTTGTTATTTCCTGAGTTTAGGGTGTTGATGCTTGTGTGGAATGTTTTGAGGGTGTTTCCTTTCTCCCTAGGGTTGTCACTTGCTATTGTGGACAACTCTTTGGATCTTTTTTATTGTTGGTGACTTTCTTGGGGCTTCCACTTGTTGTTGTGTACTTTTTTTGGGTCGATTCTACCTTGTGGAGGTTTGTTTGGGCCTACAGTATCTTCCTAAGGTTTTATTTATTTGTTATGGTATGTTTTATGGCTTCCATTACCTTGATGAGGTTCCTTTCGAGACTTCATTCCACTTGTGTGAGGGTTTTGTGGCTCCAATTCATTGTTGGACTCTTGTTGGCTATCTCTGTTAATTTCTTAGGGTTCAACATTGGATATACTATACCCTCAAAAAATATTGTACCTTTCTACCATACATTTCTAACCCTATGCTCCAGGACTTTGATTCTCTCTCTCAGGTATGTTCATACCCTCGGGAAAGGGTCATTTTTGTTCCTGTTATTGGCTTACCTTTGAGAGGCAAGGTTTGATCTATTTTTTTCTTCTTCTGAGTATAAGGAAGTTTCTCTACCTTAATTTTATTAGATCTGCTTTTATTAATTAGATTTTTTTGTTAATGTTGTTTCCCTATTATTTATGATTTTTACTTCACTAGTACAATTTTACTATTTATGATTTTTCTGAGTATTTCTACAGATGTTAAATTTTGTTTAAAACCCTAACTTTAATACAGTGATCCTTGATTATTGTCAAAGTTGAAAGAGGTGAAAATTATATCTTAAAATTTAACTATATGATCATCTTAGTCTCCAACACACATTGAGCTGGTCTATCTAACCACTATAGACTTAGCCCACAATAATATCGTATCCCACATTGATATGTATCTTTGATGTATTGAAGGATTCACTTTATTTGTTTCTAATGAATTCCTGTCAAATCTTGCATTTATCTAGAAACAAGGTTGTTAAAAAAGGAAATATTTGAGTTGTTACGAGTCAAATAGATGAAATTTCTTGTAAGATCACACTACAAAGTGTCATTAATGTTTAGAGAGGTACAATGAAAATATAAATTGATCCCAAATTAAAAAAGTGTAGGAGAATATTTGCAATATTCTAGATGGATATTCTTCCTTATTTAGACTGTGGAAGGAAAATTTTGTCAAGTTTCCAAGCTTGGATACTAAGAAAGTAGTGTGACAAGCTGAAGTCAGACATATCAAAATTTTTATAAGCTTCTTCATGCCAAAGATCTTGTCAACACCTTTTCTCGTATGTAAAGGACAAGTATAAGAACATCACCATTTACATGTTGAATAAGAATAATATGATCCAATTGGCAACATGTGAAACAACTAGCATGAAAGAAATGACCAATATTATATCATGCATTAGGAGCCTATTTCAGCCCATTAATAGATTTCCGTTGACAAACAAGCGAACAAGTAAAAGAATCAATAAAACTATTGGGAACTACATATAAATGTCCTCATGAATATCTCCATTAAAAAGGCACACTTCACATCCATTTGGTGAACCTCCCATAGGAACCTAGAAGCAAGCGAAATCCTACACTAAATGGTGTCCAACTGGGAAATATGAGTAAAGGTCTTAGGGTAGATGATACCTTCTCTTTTAGAGAACCCTTTAGTAATGAATCAATATTTGCACATCTCAATAATACAATCTAAAGAGAAGTTGGTTAAACCCTAAACCCTAAGCCCCCAAGTTTGTATTTTTGTTGAGGAATATTTGTCTACCATAGCATCACCCCATACTTGTGTTCCATAAGATTCTTTATAGAAATAGAGATCTTAGGGAACCATGACCCTTGGCATAGGAACATTGTTAGCTTGTCCCTATTGACCATGAAGTTTTGAAGTGTATAATACATCATTGACATTGGAGTTCACTACCTTAAGGAATTATCGTATCCTACATAGAATCATGAGCCTCTCCAACGAAAGAATATTTCAAGAAAAAATAATCTATATTATCACCAAAATCAATATAATTATTTGTCCTATATTATCATCTAAATTAGTTTAATCATTTGATCTAGGGGAAAATAGAACATCAGTAGAATCATTGGTGCTAAATCATCATCAAAATCCATGGAATCATTTGATCCAGGAAAAGATAGAACAATGGTAAGAAAAACATAAGAATAATCATGAGGTGGAGAAGAAAAAAATGAGGAAGGAGACTCCTTTCAAAAGACAATATCACTCCAAATGATGACCTCTCTACAAGTTAGATCATGTAGGTGAAATGCCTTGGAATCCTCACTATAACCAGTACAGATGCATTTATGACTCTTTTGTGATCCAATTCTTCCTCTTGTCTTTTAAAGGGCCGATCGAAGCATCACATCCAAAAACCTTGAAGTGAGTGACAGTCAACATATGACCACTCCAAGTAACATGTATCATGTCCAACTTACCACCCTATCCAAAATATGTAGTCTATCCCCTTGGAATGTTGTAATCTTGTCAAGGATTCTAGTTTGCTTTTTCCACCATCTCATTGATAAGTAAAAGGTACAATTCATTGACAAGAATTCCAATATAGGTGTAGATATCACCAAAGGTAGCATAACATACTCTACCATTATCCATTTTATAATTTTTAATAGTGTGGCCACATTGAATTTCAATGAGTATTGAACTCCTTAAATTTATTTAAGACTTATGTTTTGGAAATTATTACCAAATATGTTTAAAATAATAATCGTCAAGGTCCAAATATAATTTTCACTTGAAAGAGAGTGCTTGTCCATAGGATTACGCAAGTCTAACATGAACAATTTCCAAGTGAGTTGTCATACACACCATGATTTCCTCTTCTCAAACTTTCCTTGTATATGATTCTAGGTGAGTATGAAACATCCAAAAACACCATCCTTGGGAGCTACATAAGACAAGCCATGAACCATGTTTAAACTATTCATACGTTTTTCTCTTTTGAAATTCAAGTGATGTAATGTCCCATGCCATAAAATTTTCACGTCATTTGTTTGAGCAATGCAAACATGAAATTCTTGGTAGGAATTAGATGAAAAAAAACTTTGAAAGTATTAGAGCTTCATATTGTCAAAGGTATTTGAAGGTCACAACATGAAACTTATCATTAATATTTCACATTAAAAGCTTCAACATTCTCCTTATTTTGAGTCATCTCATGAACAAATAATTGGTAAATGATAGATATCTTTTATTTTGTAAAGCTCATACCTACGAAGTTTTGAACCAATGACCTTACACAAGGAGCGCCTTAACAATACACGCATTCATAGTCTATTCGACACCCTTTGGGCGGTATATGATAAATACCATCAACAAGATCTTTTCTCAACTTCCATCTCTAGTGATACACAATAAGAGCATGTGTTGGTGGCCCCAATTTAAACTTTTGGCACAATTCTTGTTATGATGCTGAGAGGAAACAAATGAAGAATTGTATATAGTTAGGGTGTGTTATCACAATCCTAAGGTAATAATCAAAGGTAAAAAAGCCTCTATAATGTACAATTTTCAAATATTATTTATATTGTTCGTCCCTTTTATTGAAAGACAACCTATCATATGTATTATGTATTTGTATACACACTCTTGTAATTGTACATCATCCATTTGCTATATTTTTTGGGTTACTTTGAAAGTATTTACACAATGTTTGGGGGTGCTTCATGAGATTTGGGGTACATGGTGTATTTTCGTCCCTTGGATGGTCTAAGATGGATTGTAGTATGTGATGTTCAATGATGGATATGCACATTGGAGATAACTTACTCAATGGATTCTTGGCCTCAGTTGATTGTTGGTTCAATGATATTCCCTTGGGAATTAAAGATCTCATGCTTGGATGGTGGATTCACTTCATGATGGCCACATGGAGGATTCAATTGGTGGGAGAATGCCCTATAGGGGATGTAGAGTATTTTTCATTAGAGATTCAAGCCCTAGATGGCATGTGGAAACTTGGATTCATGTTCAGAGAATTATAGATGGGTTAGGGATGCTTGGAGCTTCAATAATGTTCTTGCAAGGGGTAGCTGACCCAATAGAGTACTTTTCTTTGAAGGACAAATGGAGTTTATGGAGACTCATGATGGAGTGGTGTGGAATTTAATTATATAGATATATCATCTTGGAGTCCTTATTGTGCATGGCATCATCATTGGAGCATGATACTTTTAATTTAGAGATGATGTCTCATTTGTGTGGCCTATAAGGGCTCATGTAGGTTGTTTGTAATGGCTTGCGCCTACATCGTATTGTTGGCCTCCCTTACCTCTCATATGGATAGAAGAATGAGAATATTTCATCAACAAGACTTATGTGGTCATTATTTTTAACTCGTGTATAGATGTGACCTAGAAGAGGAGTTCACTTTCCCTCTCTCTCTAGGTATTCACTTGTACTTGTTTATCTTTCTTTCTCTCTTGGGAACTAGGGTATCTTAGTATATTTAGAATTTCTTGGAGCATCTTGGATTTTTGGGGTTAGGGTTTTACCCTTGGATATTAAGGACTAGGGTTTCGGGAGAAAACCTTAGAGTGGACTTATGAAGAAGAGAAGAGGAGGGTGTATTTCCTTGAAGACAATATTGGAAGTATTACTGTACTTATATTTCTTGGTGGAGCTAGGTTTTGATTATTTACTCTAGCTAGGGAATTTTGTATGCTTGGATTTTGTAGCTTTGAGAGGAATTTATGGTATATACTTCATCATTGAGCATATACATGAATTTTCCAGTCATACATATCTTGTGTCATTTTTAAATTTGATTTTCAGCTACATATGTTCTTCACATTTTTCTATTTACATTTATTTTTTATCATGTTGATTGGGTATAAGTAAAATGACAAATTGTTAAATGATTTGACATATAAAGAACATAGGAAAGAGGTTGATTTCACTATTGTAATACCATTGTTATTTCTACAGTAAAAGCACATTTTTCAGATTTGAATATTGATTGATACATTTTGTAGAAGGGATAAAAACTTATCTTGTTGTTTAGTGTTTTTCCTCAATTGTCGAGAAGTATGGAGTTGTTTCAAAGTGAATTATTGGACTTATTCTATTTCTATTTTTTACTTTAATTTACTACAGTCCTACGAAGGAAAATTATGGGAAAACATATGAGTAACCTTGTAGAAAGAAGGTGAAATTTCTATATTCCATTGAAGTGTCATTTTGGTGAAATTTCCAATATGGTGTCAGAGCAATTGTAGTTGAGATCTCTCTTGATTAAGAGGGAGTTACATCTCAACTTGTTATTATCCTAAATAGGTACTTGAACTAGTTGTGGTCATTGGGTGTGAAACCCTAGATTTCTTGAGATAAACACCTTTTCTCTTGGAAGGGTTGTTTTGTATATTCACTTATTGTTTAATTTGTGCACTTGATACTTTGTTAGGATGTGTAAAGTTAAATATTGTTCTAAGAGAGTGAGACAAGTTGGATGGAACTTCAAATTTTGTTCCATGGAAGCTCATGCTACAAATACTTATGGAAGAGGTTGATCGTTGGGTGCATGTTGAAAAGGATATTCCATAATTTATTGATCAAACACAATTGGTTGTTGTTGGAGCAGTAATACATCCTTAGTACATAGTTTAGAAGTCATGCTAACTTCGTTTGCCTTCATGCAATGATATCCTATGGTTTAGACTTAGGAGAGTTGATTCTGCAATATATATGGTTATTTTGGCCTGTTCACACCTACAACAACGCCCTAGTTTGGTCAACCTAGCCCATGTGCACCATAATTAATGCATTGGGGCGCTACCTCCTTGATTTGGGGGATCTAGGTTTGACTAAGTGCACTAGTGGTTTATTTGGCCTATTTTAGCTCTCCTAGGAGCATTTATTGCCACCTAGAGCCTCCCACTCACCTCTATATTCTCACCCACACTTATCTAGGACTCACTAATGAACCAACACACTTCACCAATGTTCACACCTTGGTTCGTGACTGTTTGGGCTGAGTTGGGGCTCCATTGGTCCACCTAGGGGGGTGTTATCACTAAAGTTGACTCTTGATTGCGAGAGAGCCAAGCTTAGAGAAATATTAATGATGTGTAAAGGACAAATGGCAATGAAAGTTTATAAATAGACATGCATTTAAGAAATCAAGCAGGGAATGTATCAGCAGAGAATGGATATTAAAAAGACATAGCTATTAGCATAACTTTATGAAAGACATGAATCAGGTTCCGCATCAATAATTAAAGATAATTGCATATTAATCATGAGAATATTGCCATGGATTAATAATACCATGCACAAGACAAAATAATGACAGTATGTAATTCAGTTATCAAGCAAAACAGGCTCATATGATCACAATCATTTCAAAATAGCTATGGATATTAAGAAAAGAAGAGTGCATGTGCATACATGCCCCTTCCAATACAATCTCAGCAATTGGCTGGAAATATCCTCCTTTTACATAATAAAAAAATGTATTTATAAAGAAAATTCAACCTATCTGCAACTTATTCGGATCAGAGATAAAAATATTTGATTTTAGCTGCAAAGACTTCAATTCTTGATCTTCATCCCAGAATACTCTGCCTCCTGTGAATCTAATTGGTTTCAAATGATGATTCGATGCATGAGAACCTCAAACAAATGGACTTTAAAATCCATTAAATCTAAATATAATTCTATGTTTTCAATTTTCTTCCATCTATGTCATTAAATACTTAAACGCTGCTTAAAAATATTGACCATATCCTTGATTGTATCAAGATGATGAGATCAAACTACTGACTCAACTCCTTGAAATATGAAATGATTAGAACTGTTACCTTCAAATTCAGAATGCTCTTCCACCCAGTATTCTATCACTTGTCTTTCCTTTGACAAAATATCGACCTTGATTTTCTGGAAATGCTCATCCATTATCCTGAAATTTGAGATATATATTTCACATTTACTGTAAAATATGGAGATAATTTATGTTTCCAGCCAGCCATATTGACATCTCAAAAGCTTTATACAAAATCCACAAGAGTAGCATAAGTTCCTGTGCTAAATTCTAGCTATCAACAATGGCTAACACAAAACATCACCATTACATGAAACCATGGTAAGCTCATCTTTTGACACATGCAATCACAATAGATTTTTATGTATTTAATTGTTTAAAAGCTTGATGATTCTCCTTGCCCTTGAAAACCAGTTTGGCAATGTGTGCAGCTAATTGGCAACATACTCTCACGCATAGTTAACACTTAATAACTGAGCTTTGTGTATCTATGGCATTTCCTCGATGGATTTAGATCTCTTTTCGTCAACACCGTATCAGTATTACTTTGACAGCCAATAGGTGTTCTCTTTTTGTCAAACACGTCTTCAGACTCGACCATAATCACCTTACTGAAATGCTTCATCTCTGAATTAAGTGTCATATCTTGATATTTGCGAATTCAAATAATGCAACATTTAATGATAATCAAAACTAGAGAAAATATCAAATATTCCTCTTCAGATATCCATTCAACACTTGGTGCACTCCTATACTCTCGAGAACTTCCCTTTGGTGTTCAATGTTTATTTTGGCACTATTATCATTAAAGTTGCAATGCCTTTGCCTCTCTCTTTATTCTTGCAGATAAGGGCACAAATCTATCAATTCCAGGGCACTAAATTTTTCGTCTAAATCTCGTTGCTCTGACGTTGAAAAATTTAGAGTCTTCACATCGTTGAGCAATTTGTATGTAAATCCCGTGCAATGTTCTTTACTATAGAGAATATCAAATGTTTCTCTTTACCCATAGACATTGCCCATATATTTTTAATACTGGAAACTTAGTATTCACTCCTTGATGCTTAGTGTGACATCTGGAAGCTCGATGGCTTGGGCTTTATTCTTTGGAGATACATTCGGTACTTCTTTACATGCACACCTGGTGGAGACATTCTTAACTTAAATGCAAAATGCTTTGTCTTCTCATTTAAGTTAAGAATGTCTCCACCAGGTGTGCATGTAAAGAAGTACCGAATGTATCTCCAAAGAATAAATCCCAAGCCATCGAGCTTCCAGATGTCACACTAAGCATCAAGGAGTGAATACTAAGTTTCCAGTATTAAAAATATATGGGCAATGTCTATGGGTAAAGAGAAACATTTGATATTCTCTATAGTAAAGAACATTGCACGGGATTTACATACGAATTGCTCAACGATGTGAAGACTCTAAATTTTTCAATGTCAGAGCAACGAGATTTAGACGAAAAATTTAGTGCCCTGGAATTGATAGATTTGTGCCCTTATCTGCAAGAATAAAGAGAGAGGCAAAGGCATTGCAACTTTAATGATAATAGTGCCAAAATAAACATTGAACACCAAAGGGAAGTTCTCGAGAGTATAGGAGTGCACCAAGTGTTGAATGGATATCTGAAGAGGAATATTTGATATTTTCTCTAGTTTTGATTATCATTAAATGTTGCATTATTTGAATTCGCAAATATCCAGATATGACACTTAATTCAGAGATGAAGCATTTCCGTAAGGTGATTATGGTCGAGTCTGAAGACGTGTTTGACAAAAAGAGAACACCTATTGGCTGTCAAAGTAATACTGATACGGTGTTGACGAAAAGAGATCTAAATCAATGTCATAAGAAGGGTAGAAATAAATGATTCAAGAAGGATGGGACATATACAAGAAGAAGGACTCGAGTTAGGTTATATTATTTCAATGTCATAAGATGGACCATTTTGTAGGACAATATATGTTGAGGAAGGGAAAGGACATAAAGCAGGTTGAAGTTGTCACTATAACAAGAGTACAAGAGATGATCTCTAGTTTGAGACTGCCTTTTCCATGGATTTTTGTTTATCTACTACATTATGTCTAGTGTTGTTGTAATATACTTAATATATATTACAATTATTAATATTTTGTATTAATTATAATTAGTTGTAATTCCTATAATCTACGCTCAATATAAGAATGACATGACTTATCCCACCCTCACTACAACAAAACTCTATGATTAGCGTCTCTTTTTGCTTCCATTTTTGCGTCTAGACCATCTTTCCATGTATTTTTCTTCATCTTATTTTTGCGTCTAGGCCTTGTGTATTTATTACATGCCATTGTAACATTTTATCATCATCTTATCAATAAATTATATATTTATTTGGAATTTTCCTATTCCAATTGGTATTAGAGCATGGTTTCTTGTGTTCTCCATTCTCCACTTTTCTCCATTATTTTCATTCCCTCTCGTCCCATGTTGCACTTCTTTCCACACTCTCTTCCTGCTACACTCTTCTCCTCCAATATCGTTGCTCCCATATACACCTCCACGCACCCCCCCACCGTGTTGATCCTTAACGCCTACACACCCTCATCCCATAACACACAGCTGTCCAAAATTCCTACTTCTGCATAAGCCCCCATCCTCGACTCTCCTCAGTCAACTCACACTCTCATGCACTCTTTCACTTTCGTGCTGCGCAACTCCCCTAACACCTCCACCTTCACCTTATGCTCCACGCCCTAATCCCCCTCTAATGTGCCCCACTACCGCACTCCCATAAACTCCTCCCATTGCATTTCCACACACTATGCTCATGCCATTCTCATGCTTAAAACCCTAATTCTATTACACTGCACAAAATTATAATAATAATAGTAATAATAATAATAATAATTATTATTATTATATTTTAAATTTCCACCAAAACAAAAAATATTAAAACTATATAATAAAATTAGTATTTTTATAATAATAATAATAATTATCATTATTGTAATTATCATTTTTAATAGTTAAATATCTATCGCCTCCAAATACGTCCAAGATGAATATAAGGAATATGGACAGGAATCATCTCGAATATTTTGAAAAAAAGAATGAGAATGAATATGAATCCAAAATTCTAATTGCAATACAAACATATCATCGGGATATGGCCCAACAAATACAAGGTTATCGTCGGGAAGTTCAAGTAGTCACTAGAAGAATGGATGAATCCCTGTCATTTAAAGTCGATTTTGAGGCCTATGAAAACACTAATAATGGTATGAGAAACCCCCACTCATCATCGCAATAGCATTTCTCAAATATTGGTTAGTACTATAATCTCATACACAAAGTGAAAATTGATATACCAAAGTTTGACGACAAAGACAATTGAGACGGCATAGGATGGATCAGTAAAATTGAAAAACATTTCTCTATGTACCAAATACATGATGAGAATGAAAAAATAAATATTATGGAAATGTACCTTGACAATTCAGCTTGTGATTGGTTTATGTGGTGAGATTCTAAATGCAGAGGAGAACTAGTTAGAGATTAGGACACCTTCTAGAATTTTATTTTTAAATGATTTCAAGATATGGAAGAGGACCAAATCTACACCAAGATCATTTATTTACAACAAAATGGGACAATGGATGAATATTTAACAATATCCTTGTGTTGGGTACTCATGTCAATGACGAATCCAAAGAACACCTTCTACAAATTGTCATTGGTAGGTCGAAACCAAGTATACAGAGTGAGACTAAAATACTAGATGTCAAGGACTTTACGTAGACACGTCAAAAAGAGAAACTAATTGAAGAAAAAAAATCATATTGACCACCTATGTATATCACCCCAAATAATAGCAAATGCAAAGAAGGACAATAATCGATGCCATAATGTAATGCTCCAAATTGGTATCTAGGAAATAAGTGTAAAAGAAAAACATTATTCTTATGTGAAAAAATGATATTGACGACAATGATGAGGAGGTTGGAGATGTATCTTATCCGGACACAGAAACAAATGATGATGAATGCAACATCAAGGAATCTAACATCACTCCAACACTCTCAGTTGTTGCAATGACTAATATTTCTCAACCCCAAACTTTCAAACTATTTGGCTACATAAAAAAATTTAAATGTATAGCATCAGGAGTCATTTTCCAGACTTGTGTTGTATCAAGTTAAGGACTTGTGTGGTATCAAGTCAGAACATTGTGTTGTATCAAGTCCTATCTATGTCTTCATGTATTTAGGTAGGATGTATGTATTGTGATCTTGTGTTATATCAAGATTGGTATCGTGTGTTGTATCAAGATTGGAGTCCTCTGTTATATCAAGACCACAGACTTGTGTTGTATCAAGTCAAATGATTCTCATAGACGGTACCCTATGAGATGGATCTCCTTAACTGGAGATGGTATTGTGTTGTATCAAGACTTGATACTTGTGTTGTATCAAGTCATGAGGTTATACTATGTGATGCATTACTAACCATGGTCATTTGAGATGGATAAAGCTATTAAGTCTCCTCTAGAGACTTATCACCTCTAGAGTGAATTACTTTAGCATATGACTATATGGTTCAGGGTAATATATATGATCATCATTAAGTGTAACAATTCTTCTGGGTGTGGTATGATACGATAGATGTGTAAACATAGACCACACAGTAAGATAATGAGATAAGAAATAAAGAGATTATGAGAGAAAGAGAATTTGAATTTCCCATGTAGATGACTAAGTGAACTCAAGTTATAAAGCTTCAATTGAAGATGAATTTATCAATCAGTGATTTAGTTAAAGCATCAGTTGAAATTTGAATGATCACCATTCAGTGAAGTAAAAAGGAGCTCAACGTTCATCAATAAAAAAGGTTCAGTTAATAATGGTTAAATACATGATTAAATAATTATGGACTAGTTAACTAAAGTGTTTACACTTTAGTTAGACTAACAGAAGACACTTAAGTTAATCAAAGGATGACACTTCAGTTAAGAAAGAGTGTTGCATGCGACATTTGAGTTATTGCACTATGGTGCTTATGTTATCCCGTTAACTAGGTGATCAGTACTCAGCTAGAGATTGAGTTTACTCCAATGTCTGTTAACTATCGGTTAATATCCATGATTGAATGTATGGCACATTGGTTGTGCATGATGAATATTCAATGCATGAATTGATTATTAGGAAAACTTCAGTAATTTGAAATTGCAATGCATGTGTATATAATTCTCATGCAAACATTCAATATGGTTTGCATGGAAGCCATTTAAATGGCTTGTTATTAATATGCTAGGCATATGACAAGTTCATGACAGTTATAACTGTGGATCTCTCTTCTCTATTGCTCTATATTCTCTCTTATTGGGAAATATGCTTATGCTGTAAAATTCATTCTATGCAATCTATCGATTATGCTTTGAAGAATTTTTTGGGTTTTTCATCCTCTCTATTATGAGGATTTTCCCCAGGGTACATCTTGTGTTGTGTATGAATTATTGTATGTGATTGAATTGTTAATTGTTACAGGTCCTTAGCACTTCATTGATAAACATTTTAAAGTTCAAGAATATCCATTATTGCTCAAAAAATTAATATGGTATCATAGCATAGGGCATGAAGGAGCTTAGTTTTTCCCATGAAAATTAAAGCCTACGTGTTCTTGAGGAGATGAAAAAAATATTGGAGCCCTGGCATCGATCTATGTCTAATCAGAAGACCAACTTAAAGGTACTTACAACTTCAACACATGGAAGGAAAGGGTGTTAAGCATTCTTAAGGAGCATAACCTATATGCCTATGTGACCTCAGTGAGTGAGGATCCTCACATGAAAATATGAACCCAAAATATGACAACATATATGTCTGATTTTCAACATCAACATGTCGACAATCTGACAAGCCTCTCCTTTTTTAAACGTCGATTGATTTTCGATAGATATCTGACAACAATATGGTCTCGTCGGTTATCCGACATGACATTATCAGAATTCCGATCGTAGATATATTAATATACATGTCATATATTCAACCACATACCCGTTGGATATATGAACCATATTACTTTATAGAAGGTTAGATATTTAACGACATTTCTCTCGGATATCTGACACATATAACCAAAAAAAAAAAAGACCGATGACATTTGTTGTTGGTGGTATGGCATGATCGTCAGAATCATAGGAAAGGTCATTGGATTTCTGACCACATAACCGTCGGATATCTGACACATATACCAATAAAAAATAGAAAGACTGACAACATTTTTCGTCGATGATATGGCATGATCGTCAGATATTGTAGGAAGGGCCGTCAAATATCCGACCACAAAGGGGCATTTAAAAAAAATACTAGTTCTATGTAGATTTTTCTACACAAGAAACTATTCAGGTGTCACAATTTGAAGACATTCTCAGTAGCCCCACCTCCTTCAATGTTTTGTGTAAGCATAGAAAGAACCTCTCAAGCCATGGAAATGTTTGAAATTGCCATGGAAACTTAGGATCCATTGAAGGTTCAGGCTCAAGCTAGGCAATGTGCCATGGAAATAGAGAGTCACAAAAATGATTGCAAAAACCATAGACTACCCAT
The DNA here is from genome assembly GCA_001517045.1 of Pseudotsuga menziesii. Taxonomy (NCBI): domain Eukaryota; kingdom Viridiplantae; phylum Streptophyta; class Pinopsida; order Pinales; family Pinaceae; genus Pseudotsuga; species Pseudotsuga menziesii. The sequence continues at coordinate 136,903 of LPNX011120871.1, read as the reverse complement.
AAAGAAAATGAAATGCCAAATCATCGAGGTCATAAGTAATCTAGTAAGCATGACCGATCCATATCATTTTACTCAAAAGTAGAAACCAAAAACAAATAACAATAGAGTAAGGTGGGCCATTGCAAATTATAAGAAAATACAAGTTGAAACTAAGGCTACAAATAGATTTACCAAACTATGAAGTATTTACTCCTGGCACAAAAAGATGAATACAAGTATCTAACCAACATATGGTAGAAGCTCCATCCCAATACCGTTAATAAGTAATGGCACAACTCAAAGGAAACAAAATGACTAGGAACAAATGCAATTGGTAAGCCTAGATAATCAATCACAATAACATCTCAAATTCATTGACCAAGAAACCCAACATTCAATGAAACAGTGCAAAGGGTATGCGCCTACCTTTTACAAATTCAAACCAAATGAATAGTTAGATCATGCCTTAGAGCTCCCAACAACAAGTGAACAACAAAATCCAAATCAACCAAGATTTCATAGGCAATGGTATTATGAGGGCGCCTTTAAACTCTTCAAAAATGGTTGCGACATAGGATAATCAACAATTGAACAACACTTCATAGAGAAAAATAGAAATCCCAACTCAAATCCAAAAATGGCAAAGTGACCAAGTAAGCGTTGACAAAAGGAAGGAAGTACGGAAAAAAAAGCCAACAACCACAACTATTATTTCTCATATTATATTTTTCATATATATTTTGTGACATGAGGAAATTCCCGGACTAGTGTTTAAGCACATCTTACCTGTACTCCACATATTACATCTTAGAGATGTGTTTTAGAGACACCTTGTTCACCAATATTACTATCATTGAATTCACCTTCATTTATGTTGTTATGCCCAAGCATCCCTCTCATTTTTCTACGTTACATTCAACAATTTATTAATGATGATTCCTTTATTAGTGAATTGTGCCTCTAGTTCTCATGTTTTTTCTGATTGGCTGATTTATCTATTTGTCCCGATGATGGACTATGTAACACCCGCCTTTCTTGGTGGATTGTGCCTCTAGGTATCATATTTTTCTGATTAGTTGATTTATCTATTTGTCCTGATGATGGACTATGTAACACCTGTTTAAAATGTTGACAAGATGCATATTAACAAAATGAATCCAAAAAACAACCTAAAGAAATAATATATTGGTTTTTAAATCATAAATTCAACATTGATAAACATTGTTAACAACTAAATTATGTGAAACGGTTGACAATTGACACATGCTAGTATATCTTTCAAATTCAAACCCCTCAACATTTATAATTTCTAATATCCAAAAATATATCATATTAAAGTTTTAAACACCCAAAAATCACAATACTTATCAATTACATAACTATCCTTCAGATTCAAAGCCCATATCATTAAAAAAATCTAAATATCCAAAAATAGTATCATATTAAAGTTTTAAAACCCCAAAAATCACAATTCCTATCAATTACATTACTACCCTTCTTATTCAAACCCATCCTCATTTGAAAAATCTAAATATCAAAAAATAATATCATATCAAAGTTTAAAACAAAAAAACTTACAACACTTGACAATTACATAAATACTTTTCATATTCAAACTCTTCATCATTAAAAAAAAACCAAATATCCAAAACCAATGTATCATATTAAAGTTTTTAACCCAAAAATTCACAATGCTTATCAATTACATTAATACTATTCATTATTTTCCTATATTATAAAACCCCATAAACCATATATTATAAAACCACATTTTCCCACGTGTGGATCTTACCCACAAATGGTCACGGAACCAAAGTTGGATATGAGAGTGTTTTTTTGGGGGGGAGAAATGATTACTGTTTTGTATTAAATAAAATGAGAGAATGGTAGTTTAGCATAAATGACCAAAGTTTGATGCTCAATGCATTCCAAATGGATCTACTTGAAAATCCCTAACATGATATGTCTTTTTTTATGAGTTTTGTTTTTACAAAAATGGTTATTGTTTTCCTGTGGTCGTACAGTCCAACTTTTTAATACAACCAAAAAAGGGATAACATTGTTCAAAATCCTCCCAAAAGTTCATAATGTGTTGATAATTGTTTTCTATCTGCCATGTTTTCAAAATTCTACTGTTGCTATTAAGTATTTGGCTCGTGTGAAGACTTACATATTAGTCAAAAGAAATAGTCTTAAAAAACATAAGGAAATTTAAACATTTTCGTTACCATAACCAAGATGGGAAGTATTCCTTCTTCCTATGAATGAACACAGAATGGAAGGATATGTGTTCTTGGCATGTCTATATTTTTTTACATAGTGTGTTCTTCAATGGATATGGCTTGATCTTTTCCAAGGGAACCTTGATCTTGATGTGGCTTGAGTCTTTGTACTTGTATTTATGAAAGCAAAGAAGGAACTAGGGTTTTGGGGGAAAAAATTAAAGAAGACTTGAACTGTTAATGTTTGATTCCTTTTTTGAGATGTAGGTAGATCCTAGGGCATGTGACAAGAAACTCTAGAGGATACTTGGATCTCTTTTCTTAGAGAGCTTGTGTGAGGCATGTTTAGTGAAATAACAAAATTGGACTTGATGGTGTTGGCGATAGCTTGTTGTAGAGCCTTTGGTGTGGCTAGAGAGCATGGTGGGTAGTTAGACATACCGACCACTAAGGAAGGTTACAGGTTGACAAGAGCTCTAGCACTGTCATGAATATACAAGGAACTTCTAACAATTGCGGGGAAAGAGATAAGATGTGCAAATATCTGTAGGATCCACTATGTCTTCCAAATGAAAATGGATCTTTAACACAAATAGGTTTGTGGAACTTGATTTCAATGACTTTTATCTAACAATATCACTATGTAAGAATTGCTTGCTTATGTATATATTGTTGGTGCTTACTTTCATTTGATTTTACCTTTTCTCAAAATGTCATAAGTAAGTGAGAAATGGATAATTCCTTACCTTTTCAAAGGCTTGTAAAGTAGGATAATATGCTTTAGTTTCATAACAAGCCTCATGAAATTGTCAAAATTTTGATGACACGCTAGTGGGTTGTAGAAAGGCACCAACGTATCCATTCATTGAGCTCCTCTTTGTTTCGAGAATAATTTAATATTCTCTACTAAACAGGACCAACCAAGTGAGGGTGGAAGCTCTTATGGCTCCTCCCCCCCTCACATCACTCACAATTCCCCATACCCAAAGCATGTACTTGAAAAAAATATTATTTTCATCCTTGCAGTATCTTACGAACCTCAACGTGGAATACAAGAGAGTGTGGGAAATCCTTACTTATTTCTCTATTCGTTTATGCCCATAACTAGGGTTTATGTGCTAGCTGCAACCCTAGGGTTTATTGACCTACTATTGTGTTGATTCAATGTACGTTGATAGAATTATCTTATCAATCTTATCTTTTGTCATCCATAGCTGCATGCCCATGGTTTATTGTTAAACATTGAATTGATTAGTGATATTGTTGTTCAAGTATGCCCATAAATAGGATTGTGGAACTTGATTTCAATGACTTTCATCTTACAATATTGCTATGTAAGAATTGCTTGCTTATTTGTTTGTTGTTGATGCTTAATTTCATTTGATTTTACCCTTTCTCAACTATCATATGTATTCCATGTCTCAATTGCCTTACCTATTTGATTTTGAACATCGTCTTGCCTATTAAGCCATTTGCAAGTTCATTACATCATTTGTATCTCGAAGATGCATTTGTCTTGAGTCTTTGTACTTGTATTTATGCAAGCAAAGAAGGAACTAGGGTTTTGGGGGCAAAAATTAGAGTATACTTGAAGTGTTAATGTTCGAGTCCTTTTTTGAGATGGAGATAGATCCTAGGGCATGTGAGAAAGAAACTCTAGAGGATACTTGGATATCTTTGCTTAGAGAGCTTGTGTGAGGAATGCTTGGTGAAATAACAAAATTGGACTTGATGGTGTTGGTGATAGCTTGTTGTAGAGCCTTTGGTGTGGCTAGAGAGCATGGTGGGTAGTTAGACATGCATACCACCAAGGAAGGTTGCAGGTTGACATGAGCTCTAGCACTGTCATGAATATACAAGGACCTTCTAACAATTGTGGGGCAAGAGATAATATGTGCAAATATATGTAGGATCCACTATGTGTTGCAAATGAAAATGGATCTTGAACATAAATAGGTTTGTGGAACTTGATTTCAATGACTTCTATCTAACAATATCACTATGTAATAATTGCTTGCTTATGTATATATTGTTGGTGCATACTTTCATTTGATTTTACCTTTTCTCAAACTGTCATAAGTAAGTGAGAAATGGATAATTCCTTACCTTTTTAGAGGCTTGGAAAGTAGGATAAGATTCTTTAGTTTCATAACAAGACCCATGAAATTGTCAAAATTTAGATGACACGCTAGTAGGTTGTAGAAAGGAACCAACGTATCCATTCATTGAGCTCCTCTTTGTTTCAAGAATAATTTAATATTCTCTACTGAACAGGACCAACCACGTGAAGGTGGAAGCTCTTATGGCCCCTCCCCCCCCTCACATCACTCTCAATTCCCCATACCCAATGCATGTACTTGAAAAAAATATTATGTGCAAACATGCATATTTCATCATAAAGAAACATTTACCATTTAGTCAATAAAATATGACATTCATTAAACCATTTATTCATTCAATAGGGAAAAAATATGCATGAAATTATATTATCAAAAATAATTACAGTATTTCTTCACTCACTTCTTTCTATTTTTTTCTCTTTACAAATTCAACAAGATACTCATCAGTTGGAACTTGTTTTTCAATTCTTGGTGGTTCATCAACTTGCCATGATGACCATTTGTGCCAAGCTTGAAACCCCCCACGGATGAACCTATGTATTGGAATTGCCACACACCATGTCAATATATATTATATATGTTCACATGAACATACTCATGTCCATAAGACAACGTGTTACTTTAAACAGCATACCATTTTATCAAGTTCTATTGATGTTTCTTATGCTTACAACTTAGGCAGTAGAAGTTTTGTATATCCTGCACCAAATACGAGTAATCATGGGAAATAAATATAATAACAAGAAATGGAAAAGTTCAAAAACTAGCATCCAGTTTACAAGAAGTGGTGGCATCTTGAACTTACCCTTACTTGTGCTTTTGTTAAACCTAGAGATGTATAGTCAGAATCCTCTCCAGATTCTCTATTTTGATGGAAAGAACTCATGCAGGGTCCCTCACAACTACATCATATTACAAATATTATTAGTACAATGAAAAATGATGATAAGAGATGGAACATATATTCCAAAACTGTAAAGACTAGATTATTTTTCTAACAAACTTGTGAAATAAAAAACATCACCAATTCATTTTTTTCCTTAGCTTGTAGAAAAAAATAGATGAAATCTAACAGATGTAATCAATTTTGTTAATCCTAGTTCCATTAAAATAAAAAATGCAAAGATTACATTCCAGAATTGTAATACAACAAGTATAGCAAGGTCTTCACTCAATGAATTATCGAGAAATGTATCATAACTAGAACTAAAACCATCCCAAATCCTAGAATGACACAATTCTACATTTGGCATAAACTGGGCAAGGACACATGCCTCATGTGAAATTCCTAATCTCTTGATTACAAGTGATTTAGACTATGAGCACCCTAAAATCTTTTGTTGTTGGTTTGCATATTCTCTCAAGCACACTTATGGATTCTCCTTATAGTGCACCCATAAATTATCGTCTCTAATACACTTCTTATGTTGTAATGTTGTGCTAACCAAACAATGGTTTTCTCCTTGTCTATTACAAGAATTAGAGTTTGTTGGTTGGTTCAATTTCATTTTTGTGGTCTCTTATGAACCTCAACATGGTATATAAGAGAGTGTTGTAATTCCTTATTCATTTCTCTATTGTTTTATGCCCACAATAAGGGTTTATGTCCTAGATGCAACCCTTGAGTTTAATAACCTAGTATTGTGTTGATTCAATTGTGGAAATTGAACCCAAGAGATAGAACAATTACACTCACAAAATTGCTAATCAAACATGCAAAATTAACACCAAAGGAGATTGAAATTGGAACATAACACTAATCTGTATTGAGTAAGTGTACAATATCCAACCTTATGAAGTAATAGGATATTGTAACATATAATTACATGATATATTCGAATGTATAAATATGCCATTCGAAATAGTCAAAAAGCAGGCTTACCAAAACTAGTCAAATCCCCCATAGATGCATAAAGCAGTTTCCAAATCTAGGTAGATGATCACGAATTGGATAAGTCAAGTGGGAAAGCTAAAGAGGGATGGAAAGAAAACTCATACATGCTTTTATTTGGAGAAAAGGAGGGAGGATGATGTGGGAAAAAAACAAGGCGATTATCACTAGTCTAGCTTTTCCTTTGCCTTAAATCAGAAATAAAACAAGGCATCTTTATAGAAAAAGCAGATATGCACTTTGGAGAATCTAGAATAAATATGAC